>JAVSCE010006583.1:0-32915 GCA_032199065.1 Smutsia gigantea
TAAACCAGTGGTCCTTAGCTCTAAATATATGTCACAGTAATCTGAGCTCCTAACTCCAATTTAGTGGATTAGAATCTCCAGGGACAGGGCCTGAGCATCTGTACTTAAAAAAAAAAAATCTTAGAATAAGTCTGATGGAAAACATTGCCATGAACCACAGACATAGATTATCAGGTACTTTTATATTTCACTTTTTGCTCAATCACACAGAAGTTAAACAGAAATAGCTTTTATAAAAATCAACAAAGACATGAGAAGTAGCAAGCTAGGAATAGTAAGATTGGACAGTAGAAAAATCTCGATAACACTACAGTTGTTGCAGATAATAGCTGGAGGGGCAGATACAGAAAGCTAATACTACGTGTCAGGGCTTCACTCTGGCCTATAGACCTTTTCTCTAATAAAGAACACTGTGTCCTCTATTTGTCTTTTCTCTACCTTTGAGCAAAATTGAAATGTTAATAGAATTAATAATAACACATACCTGAATGGTACCTTTAAGAGTCTTCAAAGCAGCTTCCCATATTTGTTAATTTGATATTCAACACAACTGTGAAACAGCTTAGGATGGGATTATACTTCCTGATTTACAGAGAAGGAAACAAATTTAGAAAGATGAATTGTCCAAGGTTATATAGAACGAGTAACTGGACAAAGGCAGGACTTGAACCCAGATTTTTAGACTCCAGGTCTCCGTTGTCACCCTAAAGTGTATACTAAATACAATTTTACCAAAAAAGTTAACTTCACCCTAAAGTAATTTATATTTCTTCATGCCTATTTTTATCTAGCAGTATGTAAATGTTGTACATAATTCTAATCATCATGTATGTACAATTTTAAGTTATACTTAGATTTTTCCTTATCCACTGTCATCATATTCTTTTAAATTACTCTATAAAAACTCATGAAGTTGCATTTCCATGATATGCCATTATTTACACAACCATTCCCAAGTTAAGGTTACTTCTAGTTTTACACTTGTGCCTAATACTGCTACAAACACTTTGCACATAGGACTTATTTCCTCTCATGAATTATTTCCTTAGGATGAACTCCCAGAATGAGGAGTATGGGTTGGAGGGCAATTACACTTTTATGACTCTTGTTATGCACTGCCGGGGTGTCTTCCAAAAAGATTGAACCAATTTAATTTACTCAGTCAGTTACCCTAAAGGAGAACGAAGCAACCCTCCTAGCTACAGTGGTTTTACTGCCTTTCAGAGTAGGTGATTGATGCCTCCTAGATGATGGGCTGTTAAGAAGTAGTTTCCTTTTCCTCTACCACAGATGACTCCAGGCGAGATTAAATTCTCTGTTCATGTGGAGTCTGTCCTGAATCGTGTGCCTCAGCCAGAGTACCGTCAGCTTCTGGTTGAAGCCATCCTTGTCCTCACCATGATGGCAGATATTGAAATTCATAGTATCGGAAGTATCATTGCTGTGGAAAAAATAGTGCATATTGCCAATGACTTGTTCCTTCAAGAACAGGTAGGCAAACCTGTTGTTTGTCTCAAAGGGGAATGTTTGAGATTAACCTGACTGCATTCAGAGCTCTTCATGAAGCCAATGTGACTTTCTTGTGCCCTCTTCCTCATAGCTCTTTTCTGGGCCCCATCTGAGCTCTGCAAAAGAAGTAAGCTATGGGATGACCTCTGGCTTTTACCATATGTTTCGTGGTTGTTAGATGGTAAAGTTGTCTGGGACTCAGGAGGCTTTTCTGCTTTTCATCATATTTCAAACTTCTTATCACACAACTTTTTGTATAGTGATAAGGACTTGATAAAAGACTATTGGGTAGCATATCCTTTCTGGAATCTTGAAAAGAGATTTGATTTTGGTTTGGTTTTTGTTTTTGCTACTTACCTATAGGAAAATACTAAAGTGAAACTTTTAATTCTACATTTTTCTTATTTTCTTAATAAATCTTCCAGGAAATTAGTCACAGCTTGAAAATACAAGTATTTATTAAAGCTTTCCAAATGTCTCCTAGATTAAGAGTAGGGACACATATGGTGAAGGACATGCACTGCTGTCAATAGGAAAATCTCCAAAACATGTAATAGGTGTTTCATTCTATCAGGCACTGAAGGGAATACAAAAGAAATTAAAACCATCCAGGATTTTCTAGGACAGTCCTAATTTTAAATATTCTGGATTGCCATTAGTCCATGTATCAGAAAATGTGATCCCTTTTAGGCATAGACTCTAGCTTGGAAAGCTTACAGTCTGTTTGAATTAAGTCAATTTAGAAAGAAATAATGATCAAATACAAGATAAAGTAATACATGCTGAAATCAGTAGTACTAGAATGATTCAGACCTAAGTACCTCTAGGGTGATTTGTAAGTATTATCATATGATTGTTAACAGGCACAACTCATTTAATTAACTATTATATTTAACTTTCACAAATTCTAAACAATTAATACTTTAAAAATTATTTCATATTCTTTTGGGATCTAGTGAAAAATACATGTATAGAAACTCATATTCGCCATTTTGGTCATAACCCTGATCCCTTTCTGGCTAAACAGCCTAAAATCCAACTAGCTGGTGATGGGAAAGAGGTTCTAAGTTATCCTAATCAGAACTTTAATTGGAGGGATTAGTAATTTTTTCCTTTCTGTTGTGTTCTCCTGCCCTTAAAAACCAAACAGAAAACCCTCGGCGCGGATGATATCATGTTGGCAAAGGATCCTGCATCTGGCATCTGTATTCTTCTGTATGACAGTGCACCCAGTGGCAGGTTTGGCACCATGACCTACCTCTCCAAGGCAGCTGCCACCTACGTGCAGGAGTTCCTGCCCCACAGCATCTGTGCCATGCAATGAAACCTTTGGGCTCTGGCTTCTGGGAACCTTTTGATAGCTGGTTCTTTGTGCATGGAGGTGAAATATGGCCTGATCATGCCCACCCTGCCCCTTTCTATTCCATCCCTCTAAGAAGAGCAAACTTTTCTGATAAACTAACTGCTTTAGAAGAAGCAAACCCTTATTGGAGGAATATGCTCACCCAGCCACTTCATTGTGGGCCTTAATTCTTTCACGGTTCATAAAAGTTTGCATGTGTTTTTATTTTCTAGATCTGTTATAACTTAGTTTTCTAATTCCTGTTTGGGAAGCAGGTATTAATAATAACTTATTCCTAAAGTTTGGTTTTCCCTAATGTGTGGTTTCATTGTATGAATGAGTAGTGCTTTGGGACATTATCTCAAGTGAATAAACCCTAAATTGTTTGGATTTTATGCTACCATAAATTGAAAAGATGTATTCTGAGTGCCTTTTCTTAGAAAAAGAGAGTACCAGACTATGGTTTCCTTCTTTACTCAAATATTGCCTCACACTGAGTGATGAACTTTCATTGTAGAATTATTGTCTCTGCTTTTGCCTTCTCTGTATTATGCACACATAATTCCTACTCTCTTTGGTGAAATACCAAAAAAATGCAAATGCAGTGAGTATATGTAAGGACTTCTGCATTAACACTTGAAATCACATTTTATGAAGATTACTGGTACTCAGAGACATATCTGTAGCAGAAAATGCAGAATAACCCAGAGAAATTGAGCCGGGAGTCCAAATCCAGAGAGGAAGGGGAAAGAAGGGAAGATGCGATATTGGCGCTTCATTACGTGTGAAAGCACGTTCACCTGTATCAGCCCTTTTAACCTTACAAAAGTATGGAGAGACAAGGTCAAGTATCACTGTCTGTATTTTAAACAAAAGAAGGAAGCTGGGTTTCAGAGAAGGATCTGATCACAGCCTTCAACACCACCCGGATGAAATTCCAAGAATGAGCTATAGAGACCAAGCAGCAGGAACTAAACTTTGCTGACTTGTAAGGATGGTGAATTCTTTCAAAAGAAACATATTGGGGATTTGCCTGTGATTCGGCTCCATCTTAAAGGGCTCCTGAATGTGTATGACCAGAGCAGAGACATAAATGCTTGTAACCTATAGAAAAAGGCAGATTCATAAAACATAAAGGGTTTTAAAAATCACTGAACCAATCAGGAAAACAATTCCATTCACAATTGCATCAAAAAGAATAAAATGCCTAGGAATAAACCTAACGAAGGAAGTGAAAGACCTATACCCTGAAAACTACAAGACACTCCTAAGAGAAATTAAAGAGGACACTAACAAATGGAAATTCATCCCATGCTCTTGGCAAAGAAGAAAAAATATTGTCAAAATGGCTATACTACCTAAAGCAATCTACAGATTCAATGCAATCCCCTTCAAAATACCAACAGCTTTCTTCAATGAACTGGAACAAATAATTCTAAAATTCATATGGAACCACAAAAGACCCCGAATAGCCAAAGCAATCCTGAGAAGGAGGAATAAAACAGGGGGAATTACGCTCCCTGATTTCAAGCTCTACTACAAAGCCACAGTAATGAAGACAATTTGGTTTTGGCACCACAACAGACCCACAGACCAGCGGAACCGAATAGAAAATCCAAACATTAACGAAAAACATATACAGTCAATTAATATTTGATAAAGGAGCCTTGGATATACAATGGGGAAATGACAGTCTCTTCAGCAGCTGGTGTTGGCAAAACTGGACAGCTACATGTAAGAGAATGAAACTGGACTACTGCCTAACCCCATACACAAAGGTAAACTCAAAATGGATGAAAGACCTGAATGTAAGTCATGAAACCATAAAACTCTTAGAAATAAACATAGGCAAAAATCTCTTGGACATAAACATGAGTGACTTCTTCATGAAAATATCTCCCCGGGCAAGGGAAACAAAGGAAAAATGAACAAGTGGGACTATATCAAGCTGAAAAGTTTCTGCAGAGTAAAGGACACCATCAGTAGAACAAAAAGACATCCTCCAGTATGGGAGAATATATTCATAAATGACATATCCGATAAGGGGTTGACATCTAAATTATATAAAGAACTCACACAATTTCTCTGCTGTGATATAAGCATGGAATAAATGGAACTCAGCACTCTAAAAAAATTAAAAAAGAAGGGAAGATGCCTGGGTAGTGCCTTACACCCCAGGAACAGAGAGGGAATCAGTGGTGGGCTAGTGCCCGGAAGAGAACCCTCTACACCTAATCCTTGCCTCTGAAAAGTGGGCTGGCATACAACACACAGAATAAGTGAAGCCTCTATCTTTGGCAAACAGGAATCCATCAGACCACTCCACAGCTACTTTACCAAGGACTACTTCCTTTTGCTCACTCACCTACTCACTTTCTACAGCATCCAGCACCCTCCCCCACCAACTCCCTGTGCTCCCACCTATTCTTAAACTCTTCTACTTACTTTTTCCCTTCCTGATTCTAGTGTTCATACCTATGTATATCTTGGTATCTGTGGACATATATGGTTCTTGTAAACACCTGCATTTTTGTGTGTGTCTCAGCATACGGGGGAATTTTTCTGAATATAATTCATTTTAATGTGTCTGTATATCTGTGTCCACTTTTGAAAGACTGAGTGTGTAAATATGTGTTGCTTGGGAGGTCGGGTATGACTGTGGCCTTAGGCTGACATACAAAGGGTAATGCGGGAATCCTGAAATCCCCTTCCCTGGCCCCATGTTTAGGTAGCCTTGTTTGAAGAGTATTTCTCCTAACTTTCTGGCTTAGTCAGTTCAGGCTGCTATAACAAAATACCCTAGACTGGGTGGCTTAAACAATAAATATTTATTTCTCACAGTTCTGGAGGCTGAGAGGTCCAAGATCAAGGTCCCAGCATATTCAGTGTCTCTTCCTAGTTTGCAGATGGCCACCTGTGTCCTCACGTGGTGCAGAGACAGAGAGCTCTATTCTCTTCCTCATCTTATAAGGGCCCTAAGCCTGTCCTGTGATCCCACCTTCATGACTTCATCGAATCTTGATTACCTGCCAAAGGCCCCC
This sequence comes from Smutsia gigantea, assembly GCA_032199065.1. Lineage (NCBI taxonomy): Eukaryota > Metazoa > Chordata > Mammalia > Pholidota > Manidae > Smutsia > Smutsia gigantea. Next base: position 5,893 of record JAVSCE010006583.1, read on the forward strand.
ACCTCCAAATACCATCCCATTGGGGATTAAGGCTTCAAGATGGGAATTTTGCCATCTGCAAACTAAGAAGAGACACTGAATATGCTAAAAGACATGTTGGACTTTTTTTAAACCACTTATTTTTTTGGTTTTTCTTTTACTGAAGTACAGTTGATGTATGTGCTCTTATACTAGTTTCAAGCACAACACAGTGGTTCAGCAGTTACCCATATCAATAAATCCTCACCCCCGCTAGTGTGGTTACTGTCTGCCGGCATAGGGAAGATGTTACAGAATCATTGACTATATTCTCCATGCTGTACTACCATCCCTGTGACCGACTTACACTATGATTGAGATTTTTTGTAAAAGCACTTATGTTTTCAAAATGGAATTAAAAGTTCAAATTTACAATTAAATCATGTCTACTACCATTGTATAAAACTTTAAATATGTTTTTGTGATTGGAGCTTATTTCATGGCTCTATATTACATATTCTATATAATACAGTACAGTCAAGGCTCATTAATTGGGTCAAAGTAGAATAATATTAATACATAAGTCATATGTTATATATTATATAATATGTTATATGTAAAGAAGTACAGTTGTACAGTTCAAATACATGCATGTTCAAACTAGGCTCAGTAAATTCAAACAGGCTTATTGAGGTCTTTAGGGAACTTGTTCTGATGAATGAATAAAACTGATTTTTATTTAGCATTATAATTGTGTGCAAATGGTGCTTCTGCACTACTGAAGGGTACTTAAAAACAATTTGTTCTCCTAAATATACCTGTTCAGCAGAATCTTGTTTATACTACTCATTAGCCTTTTGTGTAACCAGAAAGGGCTTATCCAGCAAGGATGAACAGTCTCTACAGTCCACATTAAGTAGGTTTTACTACATTCTGGGAATTTTATGCAGCTGGGAGGGCAAAAGTTGTTCTTAGCCACAGCTCACAAAACCTCTATTGTCCCTTTTTTGCACTTACCAAATACCAGTACCTGTATTAATGCAGTGGAAATAAATACAGTGTTTTCCACATTTAGTCTTCATTTCCTATCAAACTTGAATGACCTTAGGTCTTGGTTTGCCTAGGACAGCCCCCCTTTATGCCTGTTGTCCTGGCATAATTATTAATAGCACTCTCTGTCACTGTCAAAAGTGTCCCAGTTTGGATGGTACGTCTCCCTATATTTAGCAGATGTCTGATTTCTTTTAAGGCTAGGCCTAAAAGCCAAGGGCCTGTTCTCAGACCACTAGCAGTGCTCTTACAGTATGGTATGGGGGTGAGGACAACAGTGGATTGAGACTTTTCCAAAAATTAAGGAATATTTGGCACACTACTTAAAAAAAATAATAACCAATATTTGGGTGCTTATCAAAAGCCAGCTGTTGTTATACAGGCACTTGGTATAGGCCATCTTATACTGTCTTCACAATCACCATGTCAGATACCTACTGTTGTCATCTCCATGTTATAGACGGGGGAACTGAAGCACTGAATGGTTAAGCAAATTGTTCAAGATCAGCTAGTGACTGGAGAGCTGGGAGTTGAGCCCAAGCAGTCTGACTCTAGAGTCACATTCTCAGTCATGACACTCTGCAAGGAAAAGACATTAAGAAATGGTGTGTTAGGCAAGGGTCAGTCTGTTAGGCACAGTTGAAGCATCAGTGGTCAGATCGTGAAACACACAGAGGTAGTGTCTTTTTAATGTGTGTGTTTTGCCTGCTGGCAGAAGCAGGCCAGCAGAGGCAGGAGAGATTGCCAAAAGTGGCACAGCCTAATCGAACCTTGCTAAAGTTGGTAGTTCCAAAACTACCTTTAGCAGTAATGGTTGAGGAAAGTGAGTCAAAGAACTTGCCAGGGGCCACCACATCAGTAAATGGAGCCAAGATTCACCCTACTTCCTCTGACCTCAAGTCCTCTGACTGAGAATCTAGTGCTTTGTGAAGGGTTTTCTTCACAACTAAGGACAAGATGGGTGTTAAGCATGTAGTAAATTGAGATTAGGGACCTGTGGAGTGGCTTGTGCTCCATCTTAATCATGAACAAGTGTCTAGGCTCCCTAGGAGATATGCTGCAGGAATATGCTGCCAATATCAGAGCCTCCTGCAACAATTTATCTTTCTCCATAGTTGAAACATCTTGCTACATTGTATGCCAAATGAGGATACTGTTTCCGGTTTAGAAGTAATGCTCCTGCCTTGAAGTGTTCAGCTTCCTGTTGCTAGATCTGAAAGAACACATGGAACAATCCATTTTCATGCCATCTGATTAGAGTCCAGATTTTAGGGTGTCAGTTGGCCAGCCTGTACTGTGCACTCTTCCTTCCTCTGCCTATCCGTGAAGTCCCATTTCCTCCTTATATTGCCAACCTGTCATGATCTCATCTTTCAGTCAACTCCTACAGCTCCATTGAATCTTTCCCCTCTGTCTGTAAATGTGGATTTCTCTGTTATACTAAGAAATCATTCTTGGGCTCTTACATCCCCCTGCCCCCAGGCTGATATACTGATTCCTTCCTTTCACAATCAAATTTCTTCAAAGAAGAAGCTACACTTGACAATGTGGCTTTAGTCCTTAACTCCTTGCAATCTGATTCCTTCCCTACCTCCCTCCCATTTTTATCCTTGTAGAGCACCAGTGTGCTCCCAATGGCAAAAGGGGTCTTGACTCTTTTGCAATACATGAGATAGTTACTCTATCTCCCTTCTTGTAACCCTCCTCTCATCCCTCGATTTCTGTGAAACTATACTGCATCTGTTCCCATCCAACTGTTCCTTTATTGTCTTCTTTGTAACATCTTTTCCTCTTCCTAGCCCTCACAAACAGGCATTCCCCAAAATTATATTCATCCCAGCTCAAAGGTTCTCATCACGGTACGGGGCAGGTTTTAAAAAGTGACATGATTAAATTTACATATTTTTTAGGAGCTCACTCTGGTGGCCGCAGAAAGAATGGATTGTAGGTCAGCAAGAGTGGAAGAAGGAACCAATTAGATATTGCAGAAAGTCCAGGTGAGAGATGACAGTGCCAGGACTGGTGTGGCAGCAGTGCACGGTGAGAGAAGTGTGTGCATTTAAGATGTGTCCTGGAGGTGGAACTGATGGAAATTGCTGCTGGATTGGATTTGGGGGTAGAGAAAAGGAGGGAACACAAAAATCTCCCAGGTTCCTGACTTAGACAACTGGATAGATGTTGGTATCTTTACTGAGCTATGAAAGATGGGGAAAGGGTGGAAAAGACTTGGATGGCAAAGGAGTTTGGTTTGAAAATGCTAAGATAGATATGACTATGAGATATTGCAGTAGAGAAAGCCATGGTCCCTTGGCTATTTCAGCCTGTCTGATGACTTTAGCTACCTCTTCGTTGTGTGTGTGATGAGGGCAGGGATGTGCAGGTGCTTAACCCATTGAGCTATGAAACCCAACACTTTTAACACTTTTAAAATCAGACTCATGGACTTCTGGGAAGATGGCGGCGTGAGCAGGGCAGCAGAAATCTCCTCCCAACACTGTACTTATCTATGAAAATACAGCAAATACAACTATTCCTAAAAGAGAGACCAGAATACACAGGAAAGCACACAGCGTGCAGCTACACCTGAGACAACTCGGCACCCCAAGAGGCAGGTAAGACATGGAGCCGCGACCCGGCGGGACCCGAGCAATCACCCACCCAGCGCACCAGCGGGAGGAGAGGATTCAGAGCTGGAAGGAGTGGGAGTACACGCCACAAAATAACCAGCGCTGGTGACCTGCGTGGAGAGCGCTGACACACCTAGCGCAGTGTAGTGGAGATTGGAGAGACAGAGGGGCAGGATCTGAGCAGGAATGCACCAGGGGGCTTGCAGCCGGCTCCCGGGAAGGAAAAAAAAAAGAAAAGCATGCGCTTTTTTCAGCGGTCTTAAAGAGACAGGAGCCTAGCGGAGGAGCCGGATCGCCCCGGCACACTCAGACCAGCGGGCTGGGAGTCCTGGGGAGTTGCGGACCCCTTAGCTGGCGACTGGGAAAGCGTGGCCACACTTAGACTTCTCACTGAGATCAACAGCCTCCCATTCATTCCCACCCCGTCAAGAGCTACGAAGGGCTCTGCAGAGCGGTGCAGCCATGGTTGCGGAATAGTGGGGCAACAGCGCCACCTACAGCATCCCCACAGAATCTACTCCCGGAGGGCGTTTTTTTTGTTGTTGTTGTTGTTGGGTTTTTTTGGGGGGGGGTTCTTTTTTCTTCTCTGTCTTTTTTTTCTCTTTTTAAAGTCTTAAAGAGCCCAGCTGACATACGTGGCAACTACCAGTGACCACTTCTATAGCCATGAAAAGACAGAGGAATATGGTCCAGACTAAAATCAACCAGACAACCCCAGAGAGGGAGCCTGAAGGGATGGAAATGCACAGTCATCCTTAAAAAAAGTATTCAGAATAAAAGTCATAACCATGCTGATGGACCTACAGAGAAATGTGCAAGAGCTGAGGAAGTGAGGGAAGTGAGGAAAGACAATGCAGAAGTCAGAAAAGTGATTGACGGGCTTAACAGCAGACTGGATGAGATGCAAGAGACTGTTAATGGAATAGAAATCAGAGAACAGGAATACAGAGAAGCTGAGGCAGAGAGAGATAAAAGGATTTCTGGGAATGAAAAAATATTAAGAGAACTGTGTGACCAATCCAAACGGAACAATATTCGCATTATAGGAATACCAGAGGAAGAAGACACAGAAAAAAAGGGATAGAAACTGTCTTTGAAGAAATAATTGCTGACAACTTTCCCTCGCTGGGGAAGAAAATAGTCTTGCAGTCCACGGAAGCCCACAGATCTCCCAACACAAGGGACCCAAGGAAGACAACACCAAAACACATAATAATTAAGATGGCAAAGATCAAAGATAAAGACAGAGTATTAAAGGCAGCTAGAGAGAGAAAAAAGATCACCTACAAAGGAAAACCCATCAGACTATCATCAGACTTCTCAACAGAAACCTTACAGGCCAGAAGAGAATAGCATAATATATTTAACGTAATGAAACAGAAGGGCCTCGAACCAAGAATATTGTATCCATCACGGTTATCATTTAAATATGACGGAGATATTAAACAATTTCCAGACAAATGAAAGTTGAGAGATTGCCTCTCATAAACCACCACTACAGGATATCTTAAACGGACTGCTCTAGAGGGAAGCACACCTAAGGCTAAAAGATGTCACCAGAGAAAATAAAATCATAGCAAGAAAGCAGACCATCCAAATACTAACTAAAGGCAAAGAATAAAACACCTAGTATATAAAAAATGAAGGAGGAAGAATAAGAAGGGAGAGAAATAAAGAAACATCAGATGGTGTTTACAATAACCTAACAAGAAAGTTAAGTTAGATTTTTAGATAGTAAAGAAGCAACCCTTGAACCTTTGGTAACCCCGAATCTAAAGCCAGCAATGGCAATAAGTACATATCTATCAATAATCACCCTAAATGTAAATGGACTGAATGCACCAATCAAAAGACACAGAGTTACTGAATGGATAAAAAAGCAAGACCCATCTATATGCTGCTTACAAGAGACTCACCTCCAACCCAAAGATATACACAGACTAAAAGTGAAGGGATGGAAAAAGATATTTCATGCAAACAACAAAGAGAAAAAAGCAGGTGTTGCACTACTTGTATCAGACAAAATAGACTTCAAAACAAAGAAAGTAGCAAGAGATAAAGAAGGACATTACATAATGATAAAGGGGTCAGTCCAACAAGAAGATATAACCATTATAAATATATATGCACCCAACACAGGAGCGCCAGAATATGTGAAACAAATACTAACAGAATTAAAGGAGGAAATAGACAACAATGCATTCATTTTAGGAGACTTCAACACACCACTCACTCCAAAGAACAGATCAACCAGACACAAAATAAGTAAAGACACAGAGGCACTGAACAACACACCAGAACAGATGGACCTAACAGACATATACAGAACTCTGCACCGAAAAGCAGCAGGATACACATTCTCCTCAAGTGCACATGGAACATTTTCCAGAATAGACACATACTAGGCCACAAAAAGAACCTCAGTAAATTCAAAAATATTGAAATCCTACCAACCAACTTCTCAGATCACAAAGGTATAAAACTAGAAATAAATTTTAGAAAGAAACCAAAAAGGCTCACAAATACATGGAGACTTAACAACACTCTCCTAATTAATCAATGGGTTAACGACCAAATCAAAACAGAAATCAAAGAATATATGGAGACTAATGACAACAACAACACAAAGCCACAACTTCTGTGGGACGCAGCAAAGGCAGTTCTAAGAGGAAAGTATATTGCAATCCAGGCCTATTTAAAGAAGGAAGAACATTCCCAAATGAATACTCTAAAGACACAATTACTGAAATTGGAAAAAGAAGAACAAATGAGGCCCAAAGTCACCAAAGGAGGGACATACTAAAGATCAGAGAAGAAATAAATAAAATTGAGAAGAATAAAACAATAGAAAAAATCAATGAAACCAAGAGCTGCTTCTTTGAAAAAATAAACAAAATAGATAAACCCCTAGCCAGACTCATTAAGAGAAAAAGAGAATCTACACACATAAACACAATCAGAAATGAGAAAGGAAAAATCACGACGGACCCCACAGAAATACAAAGAATTATAAGAGAATATTATGAGAATCTATATGCTAACAAGCTGGAAAACATAGAAGAAATGGACAACTTCTTAGAAAAATACAACCTTCCAAGGCTGACCAAGCAAGAAACAGAAAAACTAAACACACCAATCACCAGCAACGAAATTGAAAAGGTAATCAAAAAACTACCCAAGAACAAAACCCCCGGACCTGATGGATTCACCTCTGAATTCTACCAGACATATACAGAAGAAATAACAGCCATTCTCCTTAACGTTTTCCAAAAAATAGAAGACGAGGGAATACTTCCAAACTCATTCTATGAAGCCAGTATCACTCTAATACCAAAACCAGGCAAAGATCTCAGCAAAAAAGAAAATTACAGAACAATATCCCTGATGAACGTAGATGCAAAAATACTCAACAAAATATTAGCAAACCGAATTCAAAAATACATCAACAGGATCATACACCATGATCAAGTGGGATTCATCCCAGGGATGCAAGGATGGTACAACATTCGAAAATCCTTCAACATCATCCACCACATCAACAAAAAGAAGAACAAAAACCACATGATCATCTCCATAAATGCTGAAAAAGCATTTGACAAAATTCAGCATCCATTCCTCATTAAAACTCTCGACAAAATGGGTATAGATGGCAAGTACCTTAACATCATAAAGGCCATATATGACAAACCCACAGCTAACATCATACTTAATGGCGAGAAGCTGAAAGCTTTTCATCTAAGATCGGGAACAAGACAGGGATGCCCACTCTCTCCACTGTTATTCAACATAGTACTGGAAGTCCTAGCCATGGCAATCAGACAAAACAAAGACACATACAAGGCATCCAGATTGGTAAAGAAGAAGTCAAATTGTCACTATTTGCAGATGACATGATACTGTACATAAAAAACCCTAAAGACTCCACTCTAAAACTACTACAACTAATATATGAATTCAGCAAAGTTGCAGGATACAAAATTAACACACAGAAATCTGTTGCTTTCCTATACACCAATGATGAACTAACAGAAAGAGAAATCAGAAAAGCAATTCCATTCACAATTGCATCAAAAAGAATAAAATACCTAGGAATAAACCTAACGAAGGAAGTGAAAGACCTGTACTCTGAAAACTACAAGACACTCCTAAGAGAAATTAAAGAGGACACTAACAAATGGAAATGCATCCCATGCTCTTGGCTAGGAAGAATAAATATTGTCAAAATTGCTATACTACCTAAAGCAATCTACAGATTCAATGCAATCCCTATCAAACTACCAACAGCTTTCTTCAATGAATTGGAACAAATAATTCTAAAATTCATATGGAACCACAAAAGACCCCGAATAGCCAAAGCAATCCTGAGAAGGAGGAATAAAACAGGGGGAATTACGCTCCCTGACTTCAAGCTCTACTACAAAGCCACAGTAATGAAGACAATTTGGTATTGGCACAAAAACAGACCCACAGACCAGTGGAACAGAATAGAAAATCCAAACATTAACCCAAACATATACAGTCAATTAATATTTGATAAAGGGGCCTTGGATATACAATGGGGAGATGACAGCCTCTTCAGCAGCTGGTGTTGGAAAAACTGGACAGCTACATGTAAGAGAATGAAACTGGACTACTGTCTAGCCCCATACACAAAGGTAAACTCAAGGTGGATCAAAGACCTGAATGTAAGCCATGAAACCATAAAACTCTTAGAAAAAAACACAGGCAAAAAACTCTTGGACATAAACATGAGCGACTTCTTCATGAACACATCTCCCCGGGCCAGGGAAACAAAAGCAAAAATGAACAAGTGGGACTATATCAAGCTGAAAAGCTTCTGTACAGCAAAGGACACCATCAGTAGAACAAAAAGACATCCTATGGTATGGGAGAATATATTCATAAATGCCATATCTAATAAAGGGTTGACATCCAAAATATATAAAGAACTCACGCACCTTAACAAACAAAAAGCAAATAATCCACTTAAGAAATGGGCAGAGGACATGAATAGACACTTCTCTAAAGAAGAAATTCAGATGGCCAACAGGCACATGAAAAGATGCTCCACATCGCTAATCATCAGAGAAATGCAGATAAAACCACAATGAGATATCACCTCACACCAGTGAGGATGGCCAACATCCAAAACACAAACAACAACAAATGTTGGCGAGGATGTGGAGAAAAGGGAACCTCCTACACTGCTGGTGGGACTGCAAATTAGTTCAACCATTGTGGAAAGCAGTATGGAGGTTCCTCAAAAAACTCAAATAGAAATACCATTTGACCCAGGAATTCCACTCCTAGGAATTTACCCTAAGAATGCAGCAGCCCAGTTTGAAAAAGACAGATGCACTCCTATGTTTATCGCAGCACTATTTACAATAGCCAAGAAATGGAAGCAACCTAAGTGTCCATCAGTAGATGAATGGATAAAGAAGGTGTGGTACATATACACAATGGAATATTATTCATCCATAAGAAGAAAACAAATCCTACCATTTGCAACAACATGGATGGAGCTAGACGGTATTATGCTCAGTGAAATAAGCCAAGCCGAAAAAGACAAGTATCAAATGATTTCACTCTTATGTGGAGTATAAGAACAAAGAAAAAATACTGAAGGAACAAAACAGCAGCAGACTCACAGAACCCAAGAACGGACTAATAGTTACCAAAGGGAAAGGGACTGGGGAAGATGGGTGGGAAGGGAGGGATAAGAGGGAAAAAGGGGCATTACGATTAGCAGATGTAATGTTGGGGCGGGGCACGGGGAGGGCTGTACAACACAGAGAAGACAAGTAGTGATTCTATAGCATCTCACTACGCTGATGGATAGTGACTGTAATGGGGTCGGTGGGGGGGACCTGATGAAGGGGTAGTTTAATAACCATAATATTGCACATGTAATTGTAGATTAATGATGCCAAAATAAATTATATTAAAAAAAGTCAGACTCATGTCCATTCAGTCCTACACTATGAGTTCTTCCTCCTCATTTCCCTCTTCCTTATATTCATACTACTGGCCTTCTCTTCACTCAGACTTTTAAGAGTTTTCAGTGAATCTCAAACACCTCCCTCTCCCACCAATATTCAAGTAGTAAGGAAGTCCTATTGAACTTAACCTGTGTATTGCTTTTCTCTCTGTTCCCGTTGCCCCTACTGTAGTTTAAATCATCATTACTTCTTATCTGGAACAGTGCAGCATCTCACTGCCTCTAGTCTTTCAACAGTTCATCTTTCCTACACACCACTGCTGTAGAAATCTTGTTTTAAAGAAAGATTCCTGTTTAAATGCATACCCATTTCCCACAGGATGAAGTCTATTCTCTTTAGCCTGGCATTCAAAACCCTTCATGGTCCAGCCCTCTCAACTAAACCAGCCTGGAAATGTTCTTTTTTTTTTGTTTTTGCTTATGCTGTCAATTCTAGCCAGCATGCCCACCCCTGGCTCCCATCTTCACCAAGTAAATACTGTCCCTCTCAAGTGCCACTGAATAAGAATCCTCGTTGCCATTTATTAAGTACCAATTATTAAGTACTTAATGCTTATTTATTAAGTAATCTAAGCATCCTACATTTGTTATCTGACTCTGCATTGCCTATGATTTCTTGTGTGTTTGTCTCATCTCTACAAGAATGTGAATTTCCTGAGAGCAGAGATCATATTGTAATTCATCTTGAGAACTGAATCTACAGCTAAACTGTACACTTAGTTGATATCAGATAAATGTTTGATGAATGACTGATTGCAGCGCTTTGAACTAGTTGGTATGGGAAGATATAAAAGAAACAGAAGAACTTACATTCTAGTTAAAGAACGTATCAGAGAAAAAATATTCCAGAATACTAAGTATTGATGGGTACTAAATGGAGGGTTGAGCAAAGTTAGATTTAACTCAAAATCATCCTGGAGGAATCAAGTTTACATAGTAAAGGGAATATTTAAAGGCTTTGGTGTCAGGCAGACCTGGTTTTGAATTCCTGCATTTCTGCTTGCTAAGTGTGTGACTTTGAACAGTTATTTTCTTTCTAAACTGCATCTGTAAAAGGGGCATATTACATGCTCCTTCATAGGACTGCTGCAAGGATGAAATGAGATATGTCCAAGTGCATATCACAATGCTCAGTAAATGTTTAAACAGTAAAAAAAACAAGCTAGAGTTTTAAAGAAGATAAGGATATTGGATTGTCAGAGGGGCGTTAGTAGGTCAGTTCAGGTTAGTGTGAGTTGGGGGCTTGGGCATTGGCCAGCTTGCATCAGATCATAGGCACCCCCAGGAACCTGGAAATACTGATGGTAATTCTAAAACTGCTTCAGAATATTTTTTATTGTGGATCCTCACAGTAAACCTAAAATATCTCCCTAACGTTTGTATAGGTACAGAGGCAAAAGGAGGGAGGAAGGAGGAGCTGCCATTACCAAACATCACTGAAAGTATCTGGTTATACACATACTTCCCCTGAATTTTCAAGCATTTTCACCAAGGAAGTTCCAGAGTACCAGCCAGTGTCTTGGGAGAGTGCTATCAGCTTTGCCAGAGTAAATTATTGAGAATATTAACTCTTACGTGGACATGGATAGTTAATGTTGAAAAGCAATGAAGTAAAGTTGCGGTACAGAATAAACCGCGTAAATTTTTCAAACCATTTGTTCCATTAATTAGTCCCCAACCAAGAAAAGCCTGTTTGGTGTAGCTGGGTGGTGCTAGCCCTTTAGTGGACCCATTGTGTCTCTTTAAACATTTATATAGGTGCATTTCTAGATTGAAACAATTCGTAGAGTTGGGGTTGCTTTTTTCTTTCTTTTTTCAGCGCTAAAACTCAAATTCGCGGCTCTTTTAGTAATCAGCCCCGGTTCTTCCGCTACTGAAACCCCTCGAAACTACATCTCCCAACATGCTCTGGAGCTGGTCTGACCTCATCTCAAATGGCCCCGTAGGGCAACAAGGATGGTTCGTTTTGACCGTACTTATTTGTGCCATAAGATATCGATCCTAATTGGCAGCTGTTTGGGCTCTTCTGTCTGCCGACCTCCCGTTTTTGAACTGTGGTCACTAAATGAAGGGGTTCTGACCTGGGAAAGCCCATGTATTCCTCTCACTGGATGGGGAGCGGGGACAGTGTCTCCGGCGATCTCGAGAATAGGAGGGAATGTTGACCAGGGAGCACCGCTGCGGCCGATCAGAGGAGCAGGAACTGGAGCCCGGGCTGAGTACGAAAAAAGCCGGATCCGGACGGTGGCTCCGGAACGGCTGGAAGTGGAAGATGGAGGAGGCGGAGGAACCGGCGGACAGCGGGCAGTCGCTGTCCCCGGTTTACATCTACAGTCCCGAATATGTCAGCATGTGCGACTCCCTGGCCAAAGTCCCCAAACGAGTAAGAGAGGTTGAGATGAAAGACCATGGGCTTTTGGTGTGGGGGTGGGGGACTGTGGACGGGAAGGCACCAGAAAGCCAAGAGGGCACTAGGCTGAGGAAAATCGTTAGCAGAAATTTGGGCGGCTGTACCAGGTGATGGAGGAAGTGTTCTCTTACAGTTTCTGAGAGCGCAGTATTTATCAGCCAGAAGTCCAACGGACAGGTGGGGGTGGTGGTGCGGGGGAGGGGAAGGCGTCTCTACAGCCAGGGATGCCTGAAGTCGTGGAGAAGAAGCTGCAGGAGAAAAGTGTTCCATCACCTCGGTAAGACCGGGTACCTTCTCCTTAGCGGTTTAGATACTTTGTATCTATATTGTTTAAGTGCATTGTTAACTGTTAAGTGAAAAGAAAGGAGGGGAGCTAAAAGTTAGCTCCTTTGTTCAGAATGATGAAGTCGACGGGATTTCTCTGAATTAAACATTTAAGAGACTATTTTCTGCCTTTTTTTTTCTTTTTTGCTGATGTTTTTAGGCCAGTATGGTACATTCTTTGATTGAAGCATATGCACTGCATAAGCAAATGAGGTAAGTTGTCTTTTGTGAACAGAGCCCTGAACCGAAGTGTTCATAAACTTTAATATCCTGCTTCACAGTTGGATTATTTAGGAAGAGAATGGTCCTTTTTAAAAAGCCTTTTGAAATTCACAGTGTTTGTAATATGCCTGTAACTTAGTGAAAGCCCTTGAAGAATTAAGAAAACCTGAAAAAAGTACATGAAGCAGGTAAAAGCCATTAGGATTTTATTACTGGGAAGGAAAAAAGTATCCTAGGGATAGGTGCTTTGTGGAGATTTTAAGGTGAGTACATTTGGGTACAAAACCCTATATGATAGGGGGAAAAAAAGGTGGTGGTCAGCTGGGAAGTGTTCTGGTTTGGGGATTTTTCTTTTCCTAAGCTAGACCTGCGGGTGTGTGTTCAACAAGACTTTTGAGACACCCCATCAGCACCACCAGACTTTAATGAATGAGCTTACAATCAAGACCAAAGCAAACTCCTGCTACCAAGGTCAGAACTCAGCACAGAGCCAAGCGCTCCTTTAGAAAAATGAACTTGCTGTTTGTCGTTATAAGAGTAAAGATTATAACCTTGCCACTTGTAGGATTATGTGTGATATTTTCTGGCCAAATGGGTGATTGTCTGTCTATGCGAGCTAGTATGGTATGCTTCATTTATTTCCGGAATTTTATCCTTATCATTAACAAAGTCACTTATTGAATACCTTCTTTAGGAATATTTCTCATCTGTTTTAACCCATGTGCTTGGTAAACATAAAAACTTCATGCCATCCATCAAAGTTGTTTAACCTTTCAAAAATCACTTTAAGATGAGAAAGCAAAGCAAAGCTGTCCAATTTCCTTGCTGTTAAGTAGAGAGGTTTCAGTGACTATCCGTTAAATACAAGGAAGGTTGCTTAAAAAAGGGAGCTATTAGTGCTGGGAAACATGGTCCAAGAAACTGTAAAATTTTTATTTTGATGGGCAGATTTGTCACCTCTGAGGGTGTAGACATGTTTTCTTGAAGCAAGAATCCTTGCATCTTGGATTACACATATTTAGTTTTTGAGACCGATCCACAGGATTTTTTTTTTTTTTTTTGGCCTGCTTGGTCATAGTAGTAGCCTGTACAGTCATATTAATTCACTAGAAACTCATGGCCATGGTCCCATTTGGCAAACGTAAAAAGCCACTACTGCCTCCCAGTGGCCTAGGTCATAGCTCTTCCAACTGGAAAGTGCATATAAATCACCTTGTTAAAATACAAATTCTGATTCAGTAGATCTGAGGTGAGGCTGAAATTCAGCTTTTCTAACAAGCTCCCAGCTGGTGATGCTTCTGGCCTATAGACCACCCTCTGAGTGGCAGTGGTGAGGGCTAGAGAGCAGTAGTGGCAGCAGCGAGGTCAGGAAAAGGAAATGGGGAACGGGCCACTAGAGGTTAGAAATGGTAAGTCCTGTTGTTAGCTTAGCCCCCAGTGTTCTGTCAGTCACTCCTATTTGTCACTTCATGTGAAGAGGTGGTTGAGCGCTTCTGAGTAAATCCTGGTTCCAACCTGTTTGCCCCTTCTCTGCTTCTGCTCAAAGGCATATGTGAAGGACTTTTACACTTTGGGTTCCCTATTTTTTTATCCTTTAATAATAGTGATAGTTATCTACAAACCATTTTCATATCTGTATCATTGAATCTTCACATAAGACCTAGAAGATTTCCCCACTTTACAGATGAGGAAACTGAACTACTGAATAGTCAACTTACCTGAGGTTATAGATCTGGTAAGTACAGAGTCATGACAGGGTCCCAGTTCCCTGACTCCAAATTCAAAATTCATGACAATACAGCTGCCCACTAAAGAAAAACATAACCAAAGGGATTATATGCCCCAATAGGAACTGATTCAAATGAAAATATGTCTGCCTGCTGGTTTATCATGAAAGTTGTAACTCAGAATGTCTAATACCTGATTATTTAATTTAAATATGCTCACTTTATTTTCCACCTACCTATAAACTCAAGGGGAAAAAAATCTATCCACTCACCCCTTATTAATGGCATCATTACCTAGATATGAGGAAGTAAAGATATAGGTCACTAGAGGAACAGACATTTTTGTTGCATCAGCCCACTGGAATCAGAAACTGGGAGTTGTATTTTCTGCTCAGACTGCTGGCTCCTACTTCCAGCTTCTGACATTCTCTGGGTCTGACTCACTCACCTCTCTTTGTTCTGTTATTATTAGGATAGTTAAGCCCAAAGTGGCCTCCATGGAGGAGATGGCCGCCTTCCACACTGATGCCTATCTGCAGCATCTCCAGAAGGTCAGCCAAGAAGGAGATGATGATCATCCAGACTCCACAGAATATGGGCTAGGTAAAGTCATTACCAGGCAATGATGGGAGCTAGACAACCTTCATGTGTAGATTGTAACTACTTAACCTTTTATAATTGGCATGATGATCTTGAATACTTTTAAATTAAGAACTAATGTGTTCATCACAGTGTTACTCTCTTTTTTGTTTAATCTCTTAATCTTCACTGTATATATCTCACTTAACAGGCAAACCGTATGAGTTGAGCAGATGTGAATGATAGATCAGATGGGGGAAAATCTTTCAGCTGCTTAGGCTTTTGTAGCAGTACCCAAACCAGTTCTGGCTGTATACGTGCTGATTTAACTGTCCTGTGACCTTATATTTTAACTTCAGTACAGATTTCTGTTCTGGCTAAGTTTTCTACTTTATCTCTCATTAAACAGCTGCATTTTTTTTTATTAAGGTATCATTGATATACACTCTTATAAAGGTTTCACATGAGCAACATTGTGGTTACTACATTCACCCATATTATCAAGTCCCCCACCACACCCCATTGCAGTCACTGTCTATCAGCATAGTAATATGCTATAGAGTCACTACTTGTCTTCTCTGTGTTATACTGCGTTCCCCGTGACCCACCTACATTATGTGTGCTAACCATAATACCCCTTAATTCCCTTCTCCCTCCCTCCCCACTGCCTTCCCTTTGGCAACCGCTAGTCCCTTCTTGGAGTCTGTGAGTCTGCTGCTGTTTCGTTCGTTCAGTTTTGCTTTGTTGTTATACTCCACAAATGAGTAAAATCATTTGGAACTTGTCTTTCTCCGCCTGGCTTATTTTACCAAGCATTATACCCTCTAGCTCTAACCATGTTGTTGAAAAGGGTAGGATTTGTTTTCTTCTTATGGCTGAATAATATTCCATTGTGTATATGTACCACATCTTCTTTATCCATTCATCTACTGATGGACACTTAGGTTGCTTCCATTTCTTGGCTATTGTAAATAGTGCTGCGATAAACATAGGGGTGCATATGTCTTTTTGAATCTGGGATCTTGTTTTCTTCAGGTAGATTCCTAGGAGTGGGAATGTAGTAACCACAGTGTTGCTCATGTGAAACCTGAGCATAAGATAGTATATCAATAATACCTTAATAAAAAAAAATTCCTAGAAGTGGACTTCCTGGGTCAAATGGTATTGCTATTTTTAGTTTTTTGAGGAACCTCCATATTACTTTCAAATGGTTGAACTAATTTACATTCCCACCAACAGAGTAGGAGGGTTCCCCTTTCTCCGCATCCTCGCTAGCATTTGTTGTTCCTGTCTTTTGGATGTTGGCCAGCTGCATTTTATTCAGGTGGCCAATAGGACAGTCTAGAGAAACAGCATGGTTTTGTGGAACTCTGGACTGGGTGGGTTGGGGGGTGGTCAAGAGACCTGGGTCCCAGGCCTGGCTCTGGGTGACCATAGATGAAACACATCATCTCCTAGGCCTTTGTTTCCCCATCTGTAGGATGTGACTAGATAATCTCAAAGGTTTAGCATGTCTACTCTAACAAAATTTTCTCCCAAATACTGTAAATGATTATCTCTCATTTGGAGTTGATATTAGCACAGTAGCTTTTGGTAGGGTGCATTGTTCTTACCTCTTAACCTATTCCTCCTGGTAGGGTTTTGGACCCATTTCCAATCTGTGGAGGGGTGTTCCCTCCCCCCAGACTACCACCACAAACCAATGCTCAGGACACCAGCTAGGTGTCCTACAATTCAACTCAACTGTGACACTACCCAGAGATGGCATCCGATTCCACAGATAAAGGGTTCAGTCCCCCAAGACCACACCCTACTTCAGATGCCAATCATAAGTCAAGGTTGTTACCTGTGCTTCTGACTAATTGGTTAGAGATTGGAGGTTTTAGTGGCCCCCTCCAACTCAGGATGCCAATTGCAAATCCAGGTTGTTACCTGTCCTTCTGTCCAGCTGGCTGCAAAGCAGAAGTTCCCACAACCCCCTCCTTGGGTTCAACTGATTTGCTAAAGCTGCTCACAGAATTCAGGAAACTCATTCACTCACTAGATTATGGGTTAATTATAAATGGCTATAACTCCAGGAATAGCCAGGGGGAAGAGATGCTTAGGGCAAGGTATGAGAAAAGGATGTGGAGCTTCCATGCCTTCTCCAGGCACGCCACTATCCCCTCATCTCTACGTGTTCACCAACTGGGAAGCTGTCTGAACATTTCCCTTTTGGGTTTATGAAGAGTTCATTACATAGGCATGATTGATTAAATCATGGGCCCCTTGGTGACTGAGCTCAATCTCCAGCTCCTCTCCCCTCACAGGAGGTCAGGGGTGTTGGGACTGGTATTTCCAACCCTCTAATCACCTGGTTGGCGCCACTGGCAAACTCCAACCTGAGGTGCAGCAGGTCACTTCCATTAACCTAACAAAGATAGCTTTATTGCTGTCATCACTTGGAAAATTCCAAGACTTTTAAGTGCTCTGTCCAGAAACCGAATATGTATTTCTTATTATAAATCACAGTATCACACCTCCTGTTTCTCCAGTTCCTCTTTTAACAAACTCTTCTGATATTTGCCCAAAGGTTATGACTGCCCAGCCACTGAAGGGATATTTGACTACGCAGCCGCTGTAGGAGGGGCTACAATCACAGCGGCCCAATGCCTGATTGATGGAATGTGCAAAGTAGCGATTAACTGGTCCGGAGGGTGGCATCATGCAAAGAAGTAAGAAAATGACCTTTCGGCTTTCTGTCTCTTATCTTGAGTCAGGTTCTTAGTTATGTAAGCTCTTATGCTTATTGAATTGGCATTTATTGAAAGACGTGTGTGTGTGTGTGTGTATATATATATATATAGCACTTTCCTAGGCATCCTGAAGAGATACAAGAGACACAGAAAATGGCATAAAATAGTGGAAAGCACACTATTAAAAATAAGGACATCTGGGCTCTGGGCCTAGTTTTTCTGCGAACTTGGCTAACTGACTTGGACAAATTAACCTCTCTAAGCCTCAGTTTCTTCATAAGGAAAATGGGTGTGGCAAAGGATATAACTAGAAAAAACTCTCAATTCTTTTTCAGCTTTCTGGAAATTCCCATGTCTTCAGAGGACTCTATAAACACTAACAAAACTAGAATAATTAGGGAGCAACATCAATTTTGATGACAAATGCACATATGAACTGGAGTTTTAGCTGTAGGGAGAAATTAATCATGGAAGTCTCGGAAGAGGTGAATTTTAGAGCGAGTTCTTGAAAGAAGTGGTAAGCAGGTTTTTGAATAGGTGGAGAATTGATGAGTGTAGATTTAAAGCAAAAGGCTGAAGAATTAACAAAGGGTTATGCTGCCATCTCTAAGGAGAGTGACAACCAACTGAGAGTTAGGCTTATGAAACATCTGTTCTTAGGTGCTACTTGGAGTTAGAGGAGAAGTCCTTTTGGAGTTTTGTGTTAATGTTTCAAATAGCAGTACTCCGTGTCTGACAAGGACTGCTGGGCCTTATTCAGCATTTTGCATCTTGCATAATATGTCTGTAGTACTTAATACATATTGGACGGGAAGGATTTTTAAAACTCTGACTTTATCAACGTACTGTGTGAGTGAAATGAAGCAGCAGTGGTATGAACACACTGACGTGTCATTCACACACCAGTTGTTCATACCATTGGCCACGACCCTGATACTCTGGTGCTCTTGAGTCTAGAGAAAACCACACTTTATTTTTCGGAATAAAACCTTGAACACAATTTCACCATATGCAGGTTGAGATAATAACATGGAATTCTTTTCATCAAAGCAACAGATTTCATGACCAAAAAAAAGAGTTTACTAGTAGAATCTACTACTGAGGAAATGGAGCGAAAAGAAACAGTGTTTAGTAATGAGTTTTGCATGACCTTAAAAACAAGAGGACACTTCCAGGAAGATGGCGGCATGAGCAGGGCGGCAGAAATCTCCTCCCAAAACTATATATATCTATGAAAATACAGCAAATACAACTATTCCTAAAAGAGAGACCAGAATACACAGGAAAGCACACAGCGTGCAAGCTATACCTAAGAGGACATGGCACCCCGCAAGGTGGGTAAGATACGGAGCCGCGACCTGGCGGGACCTGAGCACTCACCCACCCCAGCGCACCAGCGGGAGGAGAGGATTCAGAGCCGGGAGGCAGTGGAAGTACACCCCGCGAAATAACCAACCCCAGTGAGCTGCGCGGGGAGCGCTGACACACATCGCGTGGTGTAGCAGAGATCAGAGAGACAGAGGGTGCAGGATCTGAGCGGGGAACGCGCCAGGCTGCTTGCAGCCGGCTCCTGGGAAGGAAAAAAAAGCGCATGCTTTTTTCAGCGGTCTTAAAGGGACAGGAGCCCAGCGGAGGAGCCGGATTGCCCCGGCACACTCAGCCCATCAGGCTGGGAGTCCTGGGGCGTTTCGGACCCCTTAGCTTGCGACTGGGAAAGGGTGGCCGCACTTAGACTTCTCGCAGATATCAACAGCCTCCCATTCGTTGCCACCCTGGCCAGAGCTATAAAGGGCCCTCGGAGCAGCCCGGCCACAGCTGCGGAATAGTGGAGCAACAGCGCCACCTACACCATCCCCACAAAATCTACTCACGGTGGGTGTTTTTTTTTCTTTTTTTCTTTTTGTTTTTTTGTTTTGTTTTTTCTTCTCTTTCTTTTTTCTTTTTTTTTCTTCTTTCTTTTTTCTTTTCTTTTTTCTTTTCTTCTTTCTTTCTTTCTTCATCTTTTTTTTTCTTTTTAAAGTCTTAAAGAGCCCAGCTGACATACATGGCAACTGCCAGCAACCACTTCTATAGCGATGAAAAGACAGAGGAATATGGTCCAGACTAAGATCAACCAGACAACCCCACAGAGGGACCGTGAAGGGATGGAAATGCACAGTCTTCCTGAAAAAGAATTGAGAATAAAAGTCATAACCATGCTGATGGATCTACAGAGAAATGTGCAACAGCTGAGGGAGGAAGTGAGGGAACTGAGGAAAGACAATGCAGAAATCAGAAAAGCGATCGACGGGCTTAACAGCAGAATGGATGAGATGCAAGAGACTGTTAATGGAATAGAAATCAGAGAACAGGAATACAGAGAAGGTGAGGCAGAGAGACATAAAAGGATCTCTAGGAATGAAAGAATATTAAAAGAACTGTGTGACCAATCCAAACGGAACAATATTCGCATTATAGGAGTACCAGAGGAAGAAGAGAGAGAAAAAGGGATAGAAAGTGTCTTTGAAGAAATAATTGCTGAAAACTTTCCCATACTGGGGAAGGAAATAGTTTTGCAGTCCACGGAAGTCCACAGATCTCCCAACACAAGGGACCCAAGGAAGACAACACCAAGACACATAATAATTAAAATGGCAAAGAACAAAGATAAAGACAGAGTATTAAAGGAAGCCAGAGAGAGAAAAAAAAATCACCTACAAAGGAAAACCCATCAGACTATCATCAGACTTCTCAACAGAAACCTTACAGGCCAGAAGAGAATGGCATGATATATTTAACGTTATGAAACAGAAGGGCCTCATATCCAGCACGATTATCATTTAAATATGACGGAGGGATTAAACAATTTCCAGACAAACGAAAGTTGAGAGAGTTTGCCTCTCATAAGCCACCACTACAGGATATCTTAAACGGACTGCTTTAGAGGGAAGCACCCCTAAGGCTAAAAAGATGTCACCAGAGAAAATAAAATCATAGCAAGAAAGCAGACCATCCAAATACTAACAAAGGCAAAGAATAAAACACCTAGTATATAAAAAATGGAGGAGGAAGAATAAGAAGGGAGAGAAATAAAGAAACATCAGACGATGTTTACAATAACTTAACAAGAAAGTTAAGTTAGATTGTTAGATAGTAAAGAAGCAACCCTTGAACCCTTGGTAACCCCGAATCTAAAGCCAGCAATGGCAATAAGTACATATCTATCAAAATCACCCTAAATATAAATGGACTGAATGCACCAATCAAAAGACACAGAGTTACTGAATGGATAAAAAAGCAAGACCCATCTATATGCTGCTTACAAGAGACTCACCTCCAACCCAAAGATATACACAGACTAAAAGTGAAGGGATGGAAAAAGATATTCCATGCAAACAACAAAGAGAAAAAAGCAGGTGTTGCAGTCCTTGTATCAGACAAAATAGACTTCAAAACGAAGAAAGTAGCAAGAGATAAAGAAGGACATTACGTAATGATAAAGGGGTTAGTCCAAGAAGAAGATATAACCATTATAAATATATATGCACCCAACACAGGAGCGCCAGCATATGTGAAACAAATACTAACAGAATTAAAGGAGGAAATAGAAAGCAATGCATTCATTTTAGGAGACTTCAACACACCACTCACTCCAAAGGACAGATCAACCAGACAGAAAATAAGTAAAGACACAGAGGCACTGAACAACACACTAGAAGAGATGGACCTAACAGACATCTACAGAACTCTACACCCAAAAGCAACAGGATACACATTCTTCTCAAGTGCACATGGAACATTTTCCAGAATAGACCACATACTAGGCCACAAAAAGAACCTCAGTAATTTCAAAAATATTGAAATCCTACCAACCAACTTCTCAGATCACAAAGGTATAAAACTAGAAATAAATTTTAGAAAGAAACCAAAAAGGCTCACAAATACATGGAGACTTAACAACACTCTCCTAATTAATCAATGGGTTAACGACCAAATCAAAACAGAAATCAAAGAATATATGGAGACTAATGACAACAACAACACAAAGCCACAACTTCTGTGGGACGCAGCAAAGGCAATTCTAAGAGGAAAGTATATTGCAATCCAGGCCTATTTAAAGAAGGAAGAACATTCCCAAACGAATACTCTAAAGACACAATTACTGAAATTGGAAAAAAAAGAACAAATGAGGCCCAAAGTCACCAAGGAGGGACATACTAAAGATCAGAGAAGAAATAAATAAAATTGAGAAGAATAAAACAATAGAAAAAATCAATGAAACCATGAGCTGGTTCTTTGAAAAAATAAACAAAATAGATAAACCACTAGCCAGACTCATTAAGAGAAAAAGAGAATCTACACACATAAACAGAATCAGAAATGAGAAAGGAAAAATCACAACGGACCCCACAGAAATACAAAGAATTATAAGAGAATATTATGAGAATCTATATGCTAACAAGCTGGAAAACATAGAAGAAATAGACAACTTCTTAGAAAAATACAACCTTCCAAGACGGACCAAGCAAGAAATAGAAAAACTAAACACACCAATCACCAGCAACGAAATTGAATCGGTAATCAAAAAACTACCCAAGAACAAAACCCCCGGACCTGATGGATTCACCTCTGAATTCTACCAGACATATACAGAAGAAATAACACCCATTCTCCTTAAAGTTTTCCAAAAAATAGAAGACGAGGGAATACTTCCAAACTCATTCTATGAAGCCAGTATCACTCTAATACCAAAACCAGGCAAAGATCTCACCGAAAAAGAAAATTACAGAACAATATCCCTGATGAACGTACCTGCAAAAATACTCAACAAAATATTAGCAAAACGAATTCAAAAATACATCAACAGGATCATACACCATGATCAAGTGGGATTCATCCCAGGGATGCAAGGATGGTACAACATTCGAAAATCCATCAACATCATCCACCACATCAACAAAAAGAAGAACAAAAACCACATGATCATCTTCATAGATGCTGAAAAAGCATTTGACAAAATTCAGCATCCATTCCTCATTAAAACTCTCAACAAAATGGGTATACATGGCACATACCTTAACATCATAAAGGCCATATATGACAAACCCACAGCTAACATCATACTTAATGGCAAGAAGCTGAAAGCTTTTCATCTAAGATCGGGAACAAGACAGGGATGCCCACTCTCTCCACTGTTATTCAACATAGTACTGGAGGTCCTAGCCATGGCAATCAGACAAAACAAAGACAAACAAAACATCCAGATTGGTAAAGAAGAAGTCAAGTTGTCACTATTTGCAGATGACATGATACTGTACATAAAAAACCCTAAAGACTCCACTCTAAAACTACTAGAACTAATATCTGAATTCAGCAAAGTTGCAGGATACAAAATTAACACACAGAAATCTGTTGCTTTCCTATACACTAATGATGAACTAACAGAAAGAGAAATCAGAAAAGCAATTCCATTCACAATTGCATCAAAAAGAATAAAATACCTAGGAATAAACCTAACGAAGTAAGTGAAAGACCTATACTCTGAAAACTACAAGACACTCCTAAGAGAAATTAAAGAGGACACTAACAAATGGAAATGCATCGCATGCTCTTGGCTAAGAAGAATAAATATTGTCAAAATTGCTATACTACCAAAAGCAATCTACAGATTCAACGCAATCCCTATCAAACTACCAACAGCTTTCTTCAATGAACTGGAACAAATAATTCTAAAACTCATATGGAACCACAAAAGACCCCGAATAGCCAAAGCAATCCTGAGAAGGAGGAATAAAACAGGGGGAATTACACTCCCTGACTTCAAGCTCTACTACAAAGCCACAGTAATGAAGACAATTTGGTATTGGCACAAAAACAGACCCACAGACCAGTGGAACAGAATAGAAAATCCAAGCATTAACCCAAACATATACAGTCAATTAATATTTGATAAAGGAGCCTTGGATATACAATGGGGAGATGACAGCCTCTTCAGCAGCTGGTGTTGGAAAAACTGGACAGCTACATGTAAGAGAATGAAACTGGACTACTGTCTAGCCCCATACACAAAGGTAAACTCAAGGTGGATCAAAGACCTGAATGTAAGTCATGAAACCATAAAACTCTTAGAAAAAAACATAGGCAAAAATCTCTTGGACATAAACATGAGCGACTTCTTCATGAACATATCTCCCCGGGCAAGGGAAACAAAAGCAAAAATGAACAAGTGGGACTATATCAAGCTGAAAAGCTTCTGTACAGCAAAGGACACCATCAGTAGAACAAAAAGACATCCTATGGTATGGGAGAATATATTCATAAATGACATATCTGATAAGGGGTTGACATCCAAAATATATAAAGAACTCACGCACCTTAACAAACAAAAAGCAAATAATCCACTTAAGAAATGGGCAGAGGACATGAATAGACACTTCTCCAAAGAAGAAATTCAGATGGCCAACAGGCACATGAAAAGATGCTCCACATCGCTAATCATCAGAGAAATGCAGATTAAAACCACAATGAGATATCACCTCACACCAGTGAGGATGGCCAACATCCAAAACACAAACAACAACAAATGTTGGGAGGATGTGGAGAAAAGGGAACCCTCCTACACTGCTGGTGGGAATGCAAATTAGTTCAACCATTGTGGAAAGCAGTATGGAGGTTCCTCAAAAAACTCAAAATAGAAATACCATTTGACCCAGGAATTCCACTCCTAGGAATTTACCCTAAGAATGCAGCAGCCCAGTTTGAAAAAGACAGATGCACCCCTATGTTTATCGCAGCACTGTTTACAATAGCCAAGAAATGGAAGCAACCTAAGTGTCCATCAGTAGATGAATGGATAAAGAAGTGGTACATATACACAGTGGAATATTATTCAGCCATAAGAAGAAAATAAATCCTACCATTTGCAACAACATGGATGGAGCTAGATGGTATTATGCTGAGTGAAATAAGCCAAGCTGAAAAAGACGAGTATCAAATGATTTTACTCATATGTGGAGTATAAGAACAAAGGAAAAACCTGAAGGAACAAAACAGCATCAGACTCACAGAACCCAAGAATGGACTAATAGTTACCAAAGGGAAAGGGACTGGGGAGGATGGGTTGGAAGGGAGGGACAAGGGGGAAAAGGGGCATTACGATTAGCAGATGTAATGTTGGGGGGCACGGGGAGGGCAGTACAACTCAGAGAAGACAAGGAGTGATTCTATAGCATCTCACTACGCTGATGGACAGTGACTGTAATGGGGTTGGTGGGGGGGACCTGATGAAGGGGGTAGTTTAATAACCATAATATTGCACATGTAATTGTAGATCAATGATACCAAAATAAATTATATAAAAAAAAACAAGAGAAACCACTTGCCCTTTGTTAGCCTTTGCTCTATTAAAACCATTCAAAATAAAGACATGATCCCTAGGAGAAAAAAAATAATCTCTTTCCTATACACTACAGATGAATAGGGAAAAACCAGGTTTATTCAAACTAAGGACTTGTATGCCTTGATGTGCTTAGCAAGTTGAAAAGAAAAGTAGTGTGGCTTCATGGACAATGCCTGTTCCTACAAATCAGATCTAGTTTCTGCACAGAGCACTGGAGAATCTTATGTGTTTAAATTCACTGCTTAAGGCCTGGTAGGGCCTGGGTCAGTTTCTAGTGGAATACCCAGATATCTGCAACTTCTTATGACTATTTTGCCTACAAAGGAAGCACACTCTATCTTGAGCCAACCATGGCTGCTTCTGGTCTGCCTGTACGTGTGGGCATACCCACACACTATTAATTTACCCATTTCAGACAGTTTTCAGCTTATCTTAACTAGAAACAAACATGGCTGTGGTGAATATAAATTACAGAGATTCTCTAGGGATTGCCTCAATTTAGGTCCAAATTCTAGAGGGTTCTTGGCAACTCTAGAACCTCTCTGAAGATGGACTACAGGCATTTAGGCCACAAACTCACATCTAGCCAGCAGTTATCTAAGTTATCTATTATAACCACAATATTTGCTTAAACTTCCCCATCCCCCAATACATGTACAGATTCATACATGTCACTTATTCACCATGCACTGATTAAGCACCTACTGTATGTCAAGCATGTTTATCATCACTAATAAGCAGAGATACAAAATTTGAAGCTTCGTGTATTTTATATCCTACCAATTTTGAAAAAAAAAGGTTCTTCATCATACCCAGGTGCTGGCACGATTAGAGAGAAATTGGCACACTCTTTTTGAAAACTTTGGAAATCAGTGTTAAAAGAGTGGGGGAAACATTCATGCCTGTTGATCAAGTAATATTATGCTTAGCTCTCTATTACAAGGGAAAAAACCATTCCTGTCCTCAAGAAATTCATATCTTAGAAGTAAGACACCAAATAATTGCATTTGAAAGCCAAGGAAGAGTGATTTTCAAAGAAAATTCTGCAAAAGAAGTGAGGGACTAATGCTATTGGATATTAAACATACAAAACTAGAGTAATGAAAACACCTGTATCACTGGTATAAGATTAGATGGACAGTGTTATAGTACACTCCCCAAGAATGATATATATAAAAGTTCAGTCTGTTAAAGAGGATGCATTGCAATTGGATGGGAGGAAAGGATTGTTCAGTAAATGATGTTGTGACAGCTTGTAGCATTTATACCCTCATCTCCTGTAATAAACTAAGTGGAGCTGGGTTGAAGAGTTAAGTATAAAATTGCAAATTAAAAAACTAGAATCTAGAATGAATGAATATTTACAAGCTTCTGAAGGGGAATAGTTTTCTAAGCTCAGGAAGTAATAGAAAAACTCACAAAGGACAAGATCAACAAATTTGGCTATACAAAATTTAAAAAAAAATAACAAGTTTGGTGGCCATTTAAAAAATTAAATCTAAACAGACTAAAAAGGCATATTTGATGTAAATATGATGAAGTATGATAGGTGTTTATTTTTTAAGGTACTCATAGAGTATTACATATAAGAAAATATACAGACAAAGAACATGAATAAACAACTTAAAAAAGAGTTTAAGTACAGCTGGAGAACATGGGATAATGTTCATCACTACTAGCCAAAGAAATGGAAATTAAAATAAGTAGGTAGCCTCTTCTGTTATAATTCTATAACATAATTGAAAAGGAGAGTACTGTTTGCTAGTAATACTGTAGTTTGGCTCAACCACTTAAGAAGTCCAGTAACCAACATGTATTAATGTACTTATATCAAGTAATCCAACTCCTGAGAATGTTTCCTAAGAAACTAATTCAAAATAAGGAAAGAACTATTTGCATGATGGTGTTTATCAGTGTTATTTGTAAAACAAAAATATTAGAAATAGCATGAATTCTAGCAGTAAGGAAATGGTGGATCTACTCCATGGAATATCATTTTAAATGATGATTAT
>JAVSCE010006584.1:0-31153 GCA_032199065.1 Smutsia gigantea
CTGAAAACTACAAGACACTCCTAAGAGAAATTAAAGAGACACTAACAAATGGAAATTCATCCCATGCTCTTGGCTAGGAAGAATAAATATTGTCAAAATGGCTATACTACCTAAAGCAATCTACAGATTCAATGCAATCCCTATCAAACTACCAACAACTTTCTTCAATTAACTGGAACAAATAATTCTAAAATTCATATGGAACCACAAAAGACCCCGAATAGCCAAAGCAATCCTGAGAAGGAGGAATAAAACAGGGGAATTACACTCCCTGACTTCAAGCTCTACTACAAAGCCACAGTAATCAAGACAATTTGGTATTGGCACAAAACAGACCCACAGACCAGTGGAACAGAATAGAAAATCCAAACATTAACCCAAACATATACAGTCAATTAATATTTGATAAAAGTGCCTTGGATATACAATGGGAGATGACAGCCTCTTCAGCAGCTGGTGTTGGAAAAACTGGACAGCTACATGTAAGAAATGAAACTGGACTACTGTCTAGCCCCATACACAAAGGTAAACTCAAGGTGGATCAAAGACCTGAATGTAAGTCATGACCATAAAACTCTTAGAAAAAAACATAGGCAAAAATCTCTTGGACATAAACATGAGCAACTTCTTCATGAACATATCTCCCCGGGCAAGGGAAACAAAAGCAAAAATGAGCAAGTGGGACTATATCAAGCTGAAAAGCTTCTGTACAGCAAAGGACACCATCAGTAGAACAAAAAGACATCCTACAGTATGGGAGAATATATTCATAAATGACGTATCCGATAAGGGGTTGACATCCAAAATATATAAAGAACTCATGCACCTCAACAAACAAAAAGTAAATAATCCAATTAAGAAATGGGCAGAGGACATGAATAGACACTTCTCCAAAGAAGAAATTCAGATGGCCAACAGGCACATGAAAAGATGCTCCACATCGCTAATCATCAGAGAAATGCAGATTAAAACCACAATGAGATATCACCTCACACCAGTGAGGATGGCCAACATCCAAAACACAAACAACAACAAATGTTGGCGAGGATGTGGAGAAAAGGGAACCCTCCTACACTGCTGGTGGGACTGCAAATTAGTTCAACCATTGTGGAAAGCAGTATGGAGGTTCCTCAAAAAACTCAAAATAGAAATACCATTTGACCCAGGAATTCCACTCCTAGGAATTTACCCTAAGAATGCAGCAGCCCAATTTGAAAAGGACAGATGCACCCCTATGTTTATTGCAGCACTATTTACAATAGCCAAGAAATGGAAGCAACCTAAGTGTCCATCAGTAGATGAATGGATAAAGAAGAGGTGGTACATATACACAATGGAATATTATTCAGCCATAAGAAGAAAACAAATCCTACCATTTGCAACAACATGGATGGAGCTAGAGGGTATTATGCTCAGTGAAATAAGCCAAGCCGAAAAAGACAAGTATCAAATGATTTCACTCATATGTGGAGTATAAGAACAAAGAAAAAATACTGAAGGAACAAAACAGCAGCAGACTCACAGAACCCAAGAACGGACTAATAGTTACCAAAGGGAAAGGGACTGGGGAAAATGGGCGGGAAGGGAGGGATAAGAGGGAAAAAGGGGCATTACGATTAGCAGATGTAATGTTGGGGGGGCACGGGGAGGGCAGTACAACTCAGAGAAGACAAGTAGTGATTCTATAGCATCTCACTATGCTGATGGACAGTGACTGTAATGGGGTTGGTGGGGGGGAACTGATGAAGGGGTAGTTTAATAACTGTAATATTGCACATGTAATTGTAGATTAATGATAATAAAATAAATTATATTAAAAAAAAAAGTAGAATAGTACCTAGTACCATCACCTAATTTAGCAGTTACCAACTCATCACCGGTCTTATCTTATGTAAGTTTTAGATGCTGTAATCGTATTTCTGTTTTTTAAACATATCTTGCTCTTGCCAGTAAAAAATAAATAAATAAATAAATAAATAAATCTTCATAAATTAAGATTAGGTACTGATGTCTTAGATATGGCAGCAACCAAATTAACAATAGATAAACTGATCTTCATCAAAGTCAAGGAGCAGAGGTAATCATAAGCATGTGGTATTTGGGAGAAAGAAAGCAGACCACCAGGCAGAGCAGTGGACTTATTTACATCATAGAATATAAGGTTAAAAAAGTGGAATGAGGCTAAGAGATTGATCCTTACACACATATACCACCCAGAAAAAGTATTATTATGACTCAGTTTTGCAGATTAGGAAACTAAGAGAGGTAAACTGCCTTGCCCAAGGCCATACAGCTAGTAACAGTTGAGCTGGTTTTCCCAAAGCTAGGATTACCTGACTCCTAAATCTATGCTCTTTCTTCTTTAGCACATTGCTTCTCGTAGGAAAACTGAGCCACCAGCAAATGCCCAGAGGGAGTGCTGGGGACCAGTTTATCTTACAGCAATAACTGTTTATTCAACAGCACTGTGAGTCTTTTGGCATTCAGAAAGCCCGGAGTAAGCCCTCCTTCACTTTCCATTTATCACATTGCACAAGGTCCTTAATATCTCACACTCTTCAGAACACTGGCAAATGTTGCCTCAATCACTCATTTGGAACTTGACATATAGTAGGTAATATTATTATCATCTTTTAATTTATACTTGATGCCCAACCCCTACCTAGCTAAGAAGCAGAGCTTCATAGTCTAGGCAGTGTAATGGACAGGCTTCAAAGGATTCATTAACCTCTATATTTGTAAGCACATGTTCGTGTATGTCTGCATTTTTGAGGGGCCTGAGTTTTACCATTTGTGATATGCCTCCAAAAGTTAAGAATCTTAAATTAAGGATTCATGTCTTCTACCTCTTTTCTGTTCCCAGTACTTAACAAGAATACCTTGTATATATATGGTATATGCTCAATAGATGTTCAGATTGTGAGGACCTGGAAACTTGCCTATTACAAAAGGTTCTAGGAGTGGTCAACAAGGAGTGGAAGGTGTCATAGGGCAACTTTATGCTGTGACAGCAGAGAAGGTGTGGGTTCAGGCTGCTCAATTATAACTTCTCCTTTGAAGTGCCCTCTAATCTCCTAGCAGTCTTTCCTTCCCTCTTCTGTGCTTTGCATGGATGACTGAGAAAGAGCCAGAGAGAGCACACTGGAGAGGCAGCTGTGGCTAGCAAAAGCATGAGCTAGAACAGAGAGTGTAAGCTGAGAGGGAGCAGAGAGAGGGCCAAGAGGGAGTATGCACTTCCTAGAGAATAAGCGTGAATGAAAGAGAGCATGTGCACCATCAGGCCTGGGGGCAGAGAAATCCTCAGGTAGGGGGACCACAAGTGAGGAGAAAGCTAGAGCAGGTGAGGCAAGGGAGCAAGATGCAGAGGGAGCAGTTTCAGAATGTGGTCAGTCAAGGGCAGCAGGGCTGGGGAGTGTGGGGTTCAGGCAAAGAGGTAAGGAACAGGAGAGGAGCCCATTAGAGTACTGGAGTGACCACTCAGGATCAACTGAATGAGGGCAAGAGAGAGGAGTGGGGGAGAACAATCACATGTTCAAGAGTCAGAGGGAGAGTGTGTGTCAAGTGCCAAAGCCCAATCCAGAGGAGTGTGGACACTCCACGGAGATGGGAGGGAATGAGGGTCTGGAACAGGAGTGGGAAAACCAGGGGTTCCGTTTCAAAAATTAAGGAGACAGAAAAGGCAAAGTGAAGATGGTGGGGAGGCAGAAGTAAGAATGAGAGAATGGAGAGAGAAGGGAACACATGCTTGACCCCAGAAGGAAGGAGGCAAGTGGGCAGGAGAATCCAGGAAACACTTTATGCCTGTGTCCCCACATTGCTGTGAGTCTCTGCATGGGGAGCAGCTTCCATCCTTGCCTGTGAAGTTTTTCTATACAGGGATGCTATGCTCTTTTTAGAATTTTGTCTTGTTTTATTTTTCAACAAGGATGAGTATGTACTGTGCACAAGATCTGTCCTAGCTGCTGCAAAAGGGGAAAGAATAGCTTAGGCTTGATCATCCAGGATGTAGTTACCCTTGCCTTAATTTGCTACAGCTGCTGCCCTGCTTTCCTATTTTGTGCTTTATGTTGATAAGGAATTCAGCAGAGATTTCCTATGGTGGAATGAAAAGCCGGGAACTGAGACCCAGTTGTGATCAATATTTTGGGAAAAGGAAGTAAAGCATTCAACTCAGAGAAGACCTTGAGATTCTGTGGGATATTCCATGATGGAACACAACTCTCATTTGCTGATTTTGTTGCTCAGTGGTCTTTAACATTCACTCAAACCTCATCTCTACAACTAGTTTGTCAGTTTCTGCAAGACCAGAATTTACATCAGCTTCTACTACTTTCTATCCAGCCTACCTTCCCCTCCCTAGAATATAAGATAGATTTCAACTGACCAGAGCACAGGCAATGCTTGTCGACTTTGCTGTTTCATTGATTCCTGCATCATTATGGCCATAAACATCCTTAACAAGTGAGCAGCCCAGT
The DNA here is from genome assembly GCA_032199065.1 of Smutsia gigantea. NCBI lineage: Eukaryota > Metazoa > Chordata > Mammalia > Pholidota > Manidae > Smutsia > Smutsia gigantea. The sequence goes on from JAVSCE010006584.1 coordinate 4,476, forward strand.
GAGGCCCACAACTGAGCTGCCGTTCAGGACAAAAGGAATTCATGGACAGGGCCTTGCCCTGTGGGCAGTAAAAGCAGACATAAAAACATTAGGGAAAGCCGCTGCTTAGGGACCCAGGTCACGAGCACCGTTGGCAGGTTTTACACTGCCTTGGAAGCCATAGGCCTCTGAACTTCAACTTGCTGACAGCCAACCTGGAATGGCCCAGATTTCCTTAGCCCCCATATTCCTGTCTTTTAGCCTTCACCAACACTTTTTTCAGACACAGGGAAATCCACCCAGTCTGAAGAGGATAATCTGAGGCATGTTGACAACCTCCAAACTGAGCAGTACTGGGAAGAGAACAGGATGTTAAAGACCATTCTAGTTGTGGGCACTCATCACTGCTCTCATTAGTGTGAAAAAAACACATTTTCCGCATTTATTAAACTGGTATAATCTGCAGGCAGAGGATTGAATGTCTGTGATGGGATGACAAAGGAGTGTTGTTTTAGATGTAGGAAAGTGGATAGAAGGAAAAGCTTATATTTAGAAATAATGATTTTATGAATAGAATGAAAAAAAGAGGAAGTTGACCTCAGACCTGTGTATGCCTTTCCTACCTCCCAACCCCACTCCACTCCTCAACACATGCTTCAAGGGGATGTGCAATGTCAAGTTCTGAATCCAGAACACAGGATGGTCCCTGAAATAACTTCTGGCTCTTCTTAATGACTGGGATAGAAGATTCCAAGAGGCTCTGCCAATTCCAGCTTGGAAGAGGACTGATCTATTGGACCCTGACAGTGGGAACGGGGATGGTTTTGATAACCACAAGGGCAGCCAGTGCTGATGGAGCCCTCAGTATATGCTTGACACTCTACTAAGCACTTTGTATCAGTGTTTTACTTTATCCTCCCTACAACCCATATGCTCTGACATCTGACAGACTGAGACAGAAGGTTAGAGAAATCTGACTTGCCAAAGTGCCCAGCTAGTAAGTAGCAGAACCAGGATTCACACCCAAGTCTTTCTGATTCCAAAACCTGCTATTTTAACCAAATTGCTCAACATAGTATCCTGCTTAGCATTAAATCAGAGGCACTCAGTAAGTACTTCATAAAGAAAACACAGACTCAAACATACTTAAAGCTTTTCTGGTTTTGAAAATAAAACAAACACTTCCATGTATTTTATCACCTCCTTATTGGCCTCTTTCATTCTGTTCTCTATAGACTTTGAACTCCATTTCTTTCACCAACTGGCTATACACATGTGGGCAAATAATAAGTTCTCTAATGTTCAGTTCCTCCCTCCCAAAGATGAAGAGGTGCATGGGGTGAGAGATGGTCCCTAAGATCACTGCCAGTCAGACCATTCCAGGAAATCTGCTGCCTTTGCTGGTTTTACCTCCTCTAGTGGAATAACAGGTCACAGACTTTAGAATCAGGCAGTCCTGATATCAAGTCTCTCCTAGTGAACCATTCCTGACCCTGCCCTGATGGCAGGTATGTCTCAGGACCTCAGTTCAGAAGTGGTCCCACTTCAGGCTGATGGGAAGCTGATGTAAATTTGTGCATTCTCTAGTAAGCGCTTGCTTCACATTTCACTCTGCCTCTTTCCTCTCAGCATCCACCTGCTCCTCCGCCATCTGAGTGCCCTGCCTGCGCCATCCGCTCGGCCATGGAGAATGAGCTGCCAATCCCCCACACATCTAGCAGTGCCAGCGCCGCCAGCAGCGCCGGCGGGATCAGCAACAGTAGTGGAAGTGGCCGCCCCGCGGGGCCCCAGATTTCTGTGTACAGTGGCATTCCTGACCGCCAGACCGTGCAGGTAAGCTTTCAACTCACCTAGGGATTGTATTCTGTAATCATCCTAGGGCTGGCCAGGTGTGGTCTGTGGAGATAACTGGGATAAGTGAGTATGTTAGCAGGTGTATATTTGCTATATAGTATATGTTATATAGAGAGAGGAGAAATTATACTAAATGGATCTAATCAAGGAAGTTTGGAGAAAGTGGGGCTACTAGGCAGATCCAGAAAATTCCTTTCTTACCTGGAGATTCAGGTCCCAGAGTGCTGTTTTGGTAGGATAAGCATCTGAAAGTGTAAGGGGCTGATAAGTAAAAATAACAAGCAGAAAAAATGACTGGGAGCTGCTTAGCCACAACCTAGACCCACTACAGATCATTGTCCTGTAACAAATTCAAGTTTCTTAAAGACAGGGGACCAAAAAGAACCATCAAACCAGTCCTTTGTCTTTGCAGCTTTTTATCTTCTTCCCTAAAGCAGCACTTGCAAAGTGTCATCCATGAGACCTTCCAGGTGATTACACAGTGTTCCAAATGCATTCGTCACCATGAATTGCCATCTGCTATGTGCCCTGTACTGTATGAAGCATTTTGCATATGTATCTTCTCTTCTAGCTGAGAATGGTTATTAGTAGGCACCATTCTGTAATTGAGAAAACTGAGGCTCAGAGAAAGTAGTAACTTATCCCAGGTCCTTTAGATAAAGACAAAAAAGCTGAACCTAATTCTCCCTTCGACCTGTGCTCTTAATCACTAAGGGTCCCAGATAAAGCAGGCAGAAAGAGACCGCAGCTGAGGAATATTTGCTCTAAGTAACACTACTGTTACAACTTGGATGTACAAGATAAGTGACCTCATCTTGCTCTGGCCCTAGGCCTAGACTAGGGACTGGCAGAGAAGTCACAGCAGACAGCAGGAGGGCTGCAAATCAGCAAAAGATGACACCATCAGATATTTTGGAATCTTCCCTGTCCCAGTTATCTCTGCCTCACACTTAATAAAACCATGTTTCCACCCTTGGCACACACACATCCCAGCCTCTTCCCCTGGCCCCTTTGCTACAGCATTTTAGCTCTAGTCTCTAGCCACTAACATTAAGATGTACCCTCCTTCTGCCCCTCATCACAACTCTAGGCAAAAGAATTTGGGGTTTCTGCTCTGGCAAATGAGATGACCCAAGGTCATCATGTTCCACACCCAAGCAGAACTATTAGGTGTTCCTCCTGTTTCTGCTCATTGCCATGCTATAGGGAGAAAGAGTCACAGAATCTCTATTTTTGTCTACTGGGAGATACTTTTAGGAGTCTAAGGAAAATCAAGAGGCCTAAGTGATGGGAATAAGAAGAAAGAATTCTGGGGAGATCAGGAATAAAAAACACCGAGTTCATGTAAACCAGGACACTGTGAAGGGGGGTGGAATCTGAAGAGCTGGGACAGATGGGGGTAGGTGGGGAGAATCTGTGTTACCGGCCTGTTTTCACAGAATCTCAAATCTGAGTGCAGAGGTTGGTATGTCCTAGATCCACCAGCCCTAGAAATCATGCTAAGCTGGAGAGATCTAGACTGGAGGTTCACTTGCCAGGGGTTGGGAGCAGCCCTGTGGCCAGCAATTCAGCAGAGCTAAGGGCAGGAATTGGGCCAAAGCCTGTCCAGGGCCTGTGTAGGACATCAAGTAGAAAGAGATGGCAGGAGGGTGACCAGGCAAGGAGAAGGGAGGAGAAATGTCTCCAGGGCTTAGGAGAAGACACACAAGGATCTCAGAGCTAGGGTGTGGGCACGCACTTTCCTTTGCTCCTGGGTGTACAGGAGGTTTTGAGGGGTTGGGAATGAAGAGTGGGAGGGGATATTTACTCATTCCCTAGAGACTGTAGCTCAGGCAGTCCCGTCAGGATAGAGGTAATAGCAAAGCAGTAAGGCCAGGGGATGGGAGAGGTGGCTAAAAAGAGGGAATGATAGAGGGAGGGGAAGAATAAAAGAGGAATGCATCATCCCTGTGGTGTGTCCTGCTGCTTCTAAGGGACTGATAGGACTTTCCAGGCAGCCGGGCCAGACACTGGGAAGCAGCCCCAAGTCTGCCATGAGGCCCCAGCTGGGAGGGTGTTGCCCTAGGGTGAGTTTTGGTTTAGCAGACTGGGTTTAGACCCCCTCCAACCTGTCTCCTTTTCCCTCCCCTTCCTGCGCTCTGCCTTGTTGGGCTTCCATTCCCATCATCATGGTCCCCCTGTTCCAGTCACCCTGTTCTAAGGCGGAAGAATGGGGGTAAGGGGAGGGCCAAACAAGCCTGATGGAACTCGGTGTCACTGGAGTCTTAAAGGCCGCTGCCTCCCTGAGCTTCCCTGCTGCCCCTGAGTCCGTGAGAGCAGCATGTGCTGCTCTGACTTCCCCAGCTGGCCAGCAGTGGTCTTTCCCTGTCCACCCTCCCCAGGTGATCCAGCAGGCCCTGCACAGGCAGCCGAGCACTGCGGCCCAGTACCTGCAGCAGATGTACGCAGCGCAGCAACAGCATCTCATGCTGCAGACGGCCGCGCTTCAGCAGCAGCACCTGAGCAGCTCCCAGCTCCAGAGCCTGGCAGCTGTGCAGCAGGTAATGACATGGCCATGCCGCTCATGCCACAGAGGGTCGTGGTAGTTGCAGAAGTAAGAGGGAGAAGAGGCAGCCCCTGCCCCAGCGCTCCCAGGCTTCTCTCACTGCGTCCTCACAGAACCCTGTGAAGGAGGCACGATTGTCATCTTCATCTCTGACAGAGGAGGAAGGAGGCTCTGGGAGGTTAAGCACCTTGACCAATGTCACCCAGCTCATGAGTGGGGCCAGTGGGGTGCTCAGCCGCCTCACCCCATGAGGAAAGGCTGTGAGAGCTTCCTCCCACATCGCCACACTACCAGGAAGGGCCCAAGGGCCCAAGGAGGTGTCCACAAGAGAAGCCATTGCCACTCAGCTTGCCTGGCTGTTGTTAGTGGCTGAGAAGAATGCATTCATTCATCCATTCAACAAAATTTTTATGTGCCTGCGGTATGCCAAAGTCCATGTCAGGCACTGAGTGTGCTGTGGACCCTGTCTTCTCCGAGCTTACAGTGTGGAGACAGCAAGTAAACAGAAATCCAAATAGACAAGGAAACAAAATATCTAAGTGAGAAGCTCTATGAGAAAGAAAGTGGGATGCTGTAACCAAATAACAGGAGGATTATCCAGGGTGGGCAGTCAGGGAAAGTCTACCTGCTGGAGTAATGTGGATGCAACACCTGAAAGATGAGAAGAAGCTGGCCACGGGAAGGCAGGTTGGACATGCCAGACAGCATGTGCCAGACTCTCTGCTTGGGGCCCGTGAGCCAGATATGACAGAGCAGGGTGGAGCGGAGGGCTAAAGAGAGCTGGAAACATGGGGGATGATCACAGCTGATGATTTGTGTGCCTAGATGTAAATGCTTCACCTTTCTAATCCTTTCAGCAAAACTGAGGAGATACTGTTGTTATCCCTACTTTATAAAAGAAGAAACTGAGGCACTTGCTTGAGGTCACACAGATGAGGCAGAACAGGGGTCTGATTCCAGGAGGTTTTGTTCCTTACCACTGTCCTGTAGAAGCTCCCTTTGGACTGTGAGAGCCTGATGGAATGATGGGGGAGATCTAGGACTCCAGGGATAAGAATTGTTCTTTCCTAGGCAAGCCTGGTGGCCAACAGACAAGGGAGCACCTCAGGCAGCAGCGTAACTGCACAGGCCCCAGCCCAGTCTCCCTCGGTGAGTAGGTGGGGGACCAGCCCCTTCCTGCCTGCCCAAAATGTTCACTGGCTCCCAGACCCAGCTGGGGCATCCTCAGCCACACAGAATCATGGCTGGAATCGATTACTCTTTGCAGAAAAAAAGTGCATGCCTCTTTCTACTCCCGACTTTAATAACTCCCTGTCATGTTTCCAGTGCCAAACCTCTCTTATATAGCTCCATTCTCTCCCCACTGGATTCTCCCAGCAGCCCTGCATGTAGGCCAGAGATGGGGCAGTGCTGGGGGACACTCCAAAGCCCAGGGACCAGAAATGGTCCTAAAGAGGGCTGAATCCACCAAGGAACAGAAGTGGGGGAGTGAAAGGAGTGGGTGAGGGGGCACAGAGTGGACCAGCAGAACCTCCTATTTCCTACTGTGGGGTCTCTCTCATCAGATCAACCTGGCAGCCTCCCCAGCAGCCACGCAGCTCATCAACAGGGCTCAGAGTGTCAACTCAGCAACAGCCTCCGGCATCGCCCAGCAGGCTGTGCTCTTGGGTAACACTTCTTCTCCAGCCCTGACTGCAAGCCAAGCACAGATGTATCTGAGGGCGCAGATGGTGAGTACCCAGCCTGGGCCATGGCTCAGGTGGGCCAGGAGGACAGAGGCAGAGAAGTTGGGAGCTGAGAGAGCAGAGAATGGAGGGGATAGGAGAAGTGGAGGGAAGAGGCACTAGGGGACAGGCAGCAAGAGAAAAGGGGCAGAAATGGAAGGCCGCAGGGGAGCTTTGGATAGGCTCGGAGACTCAAGGACGGGTGGGATTCCCATGATGCCTCCTTTCCTTCCCCAGTTTTCCTCTTCTTATCAGAAACTGTTCTGTTTCCAAAATTAATTAGGGTAGAAAATGCAGGGCTCCATGCTCAATTGGCCTGTACACTTAGACACATAAGATGAGCAAACACAAAGACATCCACGTACTCTACAGAAATGGGGTCTTACCCCACTGTGACAGTCTTTCAGGACTAGCCACCACTGGCTCAAGGGCCAAAGGTGCATTCCAGTCCAGGTGGTGAAGGTGCAGCCAGCATCAGGACATGTTTCTGCCTCCACTGCCCTCCCAGCCGGGCCCCATTCTAACCAGAGTTACCCTGTCATCCACTGACCAGGTGGGCTTATTTGGGCCAAATGCACTCAGGATGTCATCAGCCCTGGATATGGAGATACAGAATCTCTTCTTTACACCTGTCCCTTACAGGTGCAAAAGTCCTTGAGAGCCTCAAGTTTCCTAAGATTTAGAGGAATTTCCTGAGAAAATAGCAGCACGCTCTGTAGGAGGCAATATAGTCTATGCTGGGCTCAAATCACTGTCAGTCTGATCTCAAAGCTCCCACTCTTAAGACTTCTCCGTTGGGCTCCTTGACACACTATCCTAAAGACAATGCAGTCCTGACCCTCCCTGTGCTCCAGAACTTGACACTTGGAGCTACGGCACTTCTGCCTTTGACTCTGAGCTAATTGTTTGAGGTGCAGCTCCATTCCAAGGGAACAGCCTCTTAGACACACCATGTGGAAGAGACTTCCACCTCTTTAGAAAACTGACAGCCACATTGTGACACCACCCAAACCTGCCTTTGTCTTCTGTTTACTTGTTCCCTTGTCCTACTCAACTGCCTCAGGTAGAGTCCTGAAGCCTGCCTGCCTCCCTCCCCAGAGCTGGACGTACAGGTGCAGAGGAGCAAACAGAGGTGTAGCACAGAGTCCTAGGGAAAGCATGCCATCAGACACTAGCATGTCCACACTGATGCCAAGCTAGCCACAAGGGGTGAAAGTGTTATGCAGAGACCATCGTGTAGCCTGCCCCCACGGGAGGAGGTGCAGGCCTGATTTTGGCTCTGTGTGCTCCAGTTCCTCCACCTCTGTCGCCTCCTCACCACCACCCCCAAATCTAAGTTTGACTTAAAAAGGACCAAAAAGAATACATCTAACTTGATCCTTTCTGGAGGACAGTCCTGCTGTGGCCCAGACCTGGAATCAGGAGTGGGTCAGACCTGGAAGATGGTCCTAGGGCACCTATCTCAGCCTGGTGTCCCTGCTCCCCAGGGTGCTGCGGAGAGAGTGATTTCAGAGTATCCTGGGAATGTTGGTCACCTCTAGGATAAGGTCCTCACCGAGGCTTCTGAAGTAAACCTGACTTGAGTGTGTTCCTAGAATGGCTCTCCCACATACTCCCTTCACTGCCCCGCCTGGGTCAGGACACTTCAAGCCTCTTGAGAGTTTCAGGCGTTCCCCTTGAACTCCTTCCTTTTGTCACTTCCCCATTTTCCCATATCTGCTCACTGGCTAAACTGTTCTGTTCTGTGGCTGAGCCCACACTGGGCAGGTAAAAGGCACCTCGTTTCCTGTGATTCCAGGCCCAGCCAGGTAACCTGGTACAGGTAGCTAGGAGCCTAGGCGGCACTGTTCCTTTGTCCCCTCAGCTCATCTTCACGCCCACGGCCACCGTCGCTACTGTGCAGCCTGAGCTCGGCACTGGCTCCCCCGCCCGGCCCCCCACCCCCGCCCAGGTGAGGATTCCATGCTTATGGGAGGGCAGGGGGGTGGGCATCTCCATAGAGGGGTACTGATATTGGGGATGGGCACAAGCCCTGGAGGAGCTTTGAATCTTTGGAAAGGTTGGGATCTTCTAGGAAAGCAGTGGGGAGACAGGACATCCCAAGGGTCCCAGACTTACTCCTTAATTCCCTGTTGAAAGGCCTTAGCCACTCTTGACTCTGTTTCATTCCTTCAAACCAAGGCCAGGAGTCAGACAGCAGCATTCTGAGACAAGCACGTTGGCCAGCACTGGGTGGTAACGGCTCTCTTTTTACCATACACCCTCCCCAGGATAACTTTTGTTGTAGTTGCTTTTTAAGTGGAAAATCCCACTCTGGTTACACATGCTAGCGCCTCCGGGAATCAGGAATGATGGCGTAGATGAGGGAATAAAGATGAGTCCGGGGTCCCTGCCTTCTGCTGGGAGCGCACAGAGACTTCTGTGGCAAAGATTCCATGGGTGGGCTCAGGGGAGGAACGTCTCCCACTCCCTGCAACCCTTCCCCAGCTACGAATGGGCACCCAGGGGCAAGCACGAGTCAGAAACGAGTCTGGCACAACCTCTGTGTGTCCAGCAGAGGGCACCAGGGACCAAGTTGAATAAACATGGTTTATAAAACCAGGTTCAATAAACATGCCCACCCTGGTATAAACCTTACTCTGAGAACAAGATAATTCTTTGCCTGATGTCCTTGCTGGCCAATTAACTTTCCCTTTTGCACTGGCCTTTTCCAGTGTGGGAAATTCCAGGCCCCACTGTATCTGGGAATTCTTTCTAAGTGGTAGGCATCCATCCTGATAGTTTGGGGGAGGCGGGGAGGTGATGGAAGGGAGAGAGCCTGGCCTCCCTGCCCAGGCCTGCCCCAGCCTGCACAGTCATCCCTTCTCAGAACTCACTTTCTTCTGCTCATGGATCCTAGCACTAGCACTCTTTTTTGTCCCCTTTTAGAAACTCTACCTGCTCCTGGTTCTTCTTTAAGCTCCTAACTCATTCTCTCTTCTCTCTGATTTTACAACCCACCATCCTGTCCAGCCATTCCTGGATCCATCCCTAACTCTATGCCTATCTTAACTGTGTGTTGGCATTGCTCCCACCCACATTCTCTGGACTCCTATAGACCCCTCTTTTCCAGGTACAGAACTTGACCCTCCGAGCACAGCAGACACCAGCTGCAGCAGCCTCGGGCCCTTCCCCCACTCAGCCTGTCCTGCCCAGCTTGGCCCTGAAACCCACGCCAGGCGGTAGCCAGCCTCTGCCTACCCCATCACAGGGCAGAAACACTGCTCAGGGTTCCCCAGCAGGTGCCAAGCCTGGCATAACTGACAGTGTGATGGAGCCACTCAAGAAAGGAGATGGCAACAGCAGTGTGGCAGGGAGCATGGAGGGCCGGGCTGGGCTCAGCCGGATGGTGCCCACTGTGGCTACCCACCCCCTCATTGCACCAGGTAAGGGCTCCAAGAGGATGGATTCCGTCCTAGAAAACTCAGGAGGACTGTGGGTCAGGGGAAAATTTCAAACTTTCCTTTTTCCCAGGGGCACAAGATACCAGCCACATGTATGTCTCTCTCTCCCCTCTTCCAATCTTGAGATTCTTCAGCTCCTAATTCTGTTTCATGCTTCTAGTCTGCTTCAAAGAAGGAAGCCACATCAGTGGAATAACAGAGTCCCTCTTCACAGCAGGCACAATGGTGAATCTCAAAGCACACAATCATAGCTCTTAACCTTGAATGCGTGGAGGTTAACAGTTGGACTATTTTGAAATTCTTTAAGAGTTGGCAAAAAAGGGCTTGCCAGAGGCATGTCAACCACACAGGGAGATGAGAAAGTGGGGAGTTTATTTTCTCATCATCCATCAGACATTAGTTGACTAATATGTGCCAGTTATGTTGCCAGGTCTAGATGTGCAGGTAAATAAGAGTTGGGCCTGTCCTCCAAGGAGGGCACAGTCTGGAGAGACAGACAAGTACAGTGCAGTGCAGCTGGATAAGTGCTGTACTGTGTGTGAGCTCTGAGCACTGCAGGAGCACAAAGCAGCTATCTAGCTTTGGGAGAGGAGCCAAGAAAGGCTTGCCAATGAGGTTGACCCTTGAGAAAAAATCTAGCGACTTTAAAAAAAAAATCCAGCAGCCTACTTAGGAAGTTCTATGAAGGCAATGAATCAGCATTCTGTGGAGCTAGACTCCATTCTCTACCTGTGTATTTCTCCCAGGGCTGCATGTTGTAGGCAACCTTTAATGAGAAAATCTGCCAGAGCCCTAGAAACCAGACCTATCAGTCTAGGGAATAAGGCCAAGCTGTTATACCACAGAAATAAATGTAGTGGACCATGTGGCTTCGCATTAAAGAGAGACTCGCCCTGGTCACATCCCTGAGGCAATCACTAACTCTTTGTCCTCATCCAGACCATTTTACCATCCAGTCTAACCTGCATTTTTTTTTCTTGAGAACCTATATATACTTGTTACCAGATTAACCAAGATGGTCTAAGTATGATTCCTTACTTAAAGGAGTATGCAGTCAAGAGGAGGGGGCCAAATATACAAACAAATCCATTCAATTTCATAAATTCTATCATAGAAATAAGTGCAAGGTAAGGTGGGCACAGGCGGTTAACTCAGTGCCAAGCAGGATGGGTCAGAGATGCTGACCCTCGGAGGAAATGACACAGGTCTTGAAGATGAGTGTTTACCCAACAGACAAAGTAGGGGAAGGTATTCAAGACAGACAGGGAGCACAAATCGAGCATGTGACAGTGCTCTGGGGAGAATCTGAGCTGAAGGCCTTTTACGCCTTTTTGAGGTTTGAAGGGCAAAGACTCAGTCGCTGCCTTTCAGTGATCCCTACTGAGCTGAAAGTACCTCCCTGCAGAGGCCTCACTGCCCTGCGGTTCCAGACATTTCTCACTGTCTGGCATTGCTTTCTCCAGAGCTTACCCCAGACTCGTCCTTTTTTGGAGGAAGAAACTGAAGCCCAGAAGAACAAAGACTGGGGGATCATACAGTGAGTTGGTAGCAGTTTGGACTAGATACAGGACCCCAAATTAGTGTTCCTTTTATGTTCTCTTTCAACCTACAAACCCTAGAGCAATATCAACACTTCAGGACTTCCTGAGAACCCCCATTCCTGCCCTTCCCAGGCCAAAACCTAACCTCTCCCTAGGTCTAAGCCAGCGTCCCTTCCTCTCTCAGAGTCTAAGGACAAGGACCCTTCAAAAGACCCTTCTTTGCTTCTTCCTAAAGCTTCTAGGCAGCCCTGGGGTCTCAAGGCAACTGAACAGAAAGGGGATAAAATGCTGATAAAATGCCTTTTGTTTACAAAAGGTTGGCATTTTATGCATGCCTCCTCTTGTGACCTTTGAAAGAAGCCTGTAATATGGGTGTTATTATCCATTTTACAGATGAGAAAACTGAAGCCCAGAGAGGTTACAGGAGAGCTTGCTACATATGTCACTCAAGGTCACAAAAGTACCAAGTGCCAAACTGGAAACCAGTTCCATGTCTGGCTGAGTCAGATCCTGTGTTCTTAATCATCCAGCCGTATGTCCCCTCTCAGTTCTTACAGGAATTTGGGGCTTCCTAGGCTTTCCTGTTCCTGACCCAAAGCTCAAAGAGCCTGATGGTTCTAAGATTGTTTAGGGGTTCGTAAAGTCTACAGGAGGGTGCTCTTTTCTTGAACCCTGTAAAGGTGAACACCAGTGGGTTACAGGCTGAGGTCCAGGGCCCCAGGTATGGCCTGAGACTCACAGTATATGGCTATACACAGTACAGAGACCAGTGGTTCTACAGAACTTTTATGGAGCAGCTGTGAGCTGCATCTAGACCACAAAGACCCTCTCCCCAGAGACACAAATCAGTGGGCTTTGCATTGTTCCTGCCTCCAAATGTCCCCCCCACTCTTCCTTCCTTCTCCCAGCCTCCCTCTCTGTAAGCCCTGTGGTTCCATTCTCCCACCCCCACCTCCCAAATGGAAGAGAGTGGGGAAGTTTAGAGTGCTGCAGGCCCAATCAGGGCCTCTGGAATACAAAGCAAAGCAAACAAAAATAATCCTTAAGACTTGATGCAGGGCAGCCTGGAGCAGCACCTGCTCTGAACTCTGCAGTTCCCCAGGCAAAGAGAACTTCTGGCCTCCTGCCCAGCCAACCCACTGACCCACTGTGAATGAACTGAGGGATCAGAGCTTGTGCGAATGTGTGTGGTGTGTGGTGTGTGTGTGTGTGTGTGTGTGTGTGTGTGTGTGTGTGTGTGTGTGTGTGTGTGTGTGTGTGTGTGTGTGTGTGTGTGTGTGTGTGTGTGTGTGACACAGAGAGAGAGAGAGACAGAGAGAGAGACAGAGAAGGGAGGAAGGGAGAGGAGAGGGAGGGGGATAGAGGCCGGCACGTTTTTTGCTTGTTATTGGAGCATTTTTTGAGCTGGCTGGCTGGTTGCCCCCAGGGAAAGTAAAACCAGTGGAGACTTGCGGTTGGGGAGAGCAGGGGGCGGTGGATTATGGCAGAAAGGAATGTGTTCTCCTGGGGGCTCTTTCCTCCCAGAGCAGGCAAATGCTCTAGTCCCAGCTGGGACTGCTCCCACTGACAGCTGTTTGAGGGCAAAGCCCCTCCCCCATGGCAGGCTCCCTGCTGTTCCTGCTCCTGTCACCTTGGCAACCGGCTTCTTTAGGCTCTGCAAATAGAAAAGGTCCCTTGTGCCCTGAAAAGGGGTGGGTTGGTAGATGGGGGAAGGGAGTAAGGGGCGGAGAGCAGAGCCTGAGGTTGGGTTTCTCAGAGTTATAAGGGCTGAACCACAGAGGGCAGAGGAGGGGCAGGCAGCAAGGTTCCTGGGCCTGGCCTCCAGGGAAGTGGAGTCCTAAGGAAGCTCGGCCACAGCTCCCAACGGGAGGCTTGGTTCTTGAAGTCCTCATACTAGTGGATAAAGTTGAGGCCATCGGTGCACACTCAGGCCCAAAGGTGAGGAGAAAGTTGCTGACAGGGAGGGAGATACTGTGGTAAAAGGGAACCGTCAGGTCGTTGAAAGTCCTGGGCCTTTTCACACAATTGTGCTCCAGATGCCAGGTCTTTGTTCTGTCCTCTCATCCCTCGTCAGGTCTCATAACAGAGAGAGAATCCTCTGTAAGAAAGGCCTGCCACATAGTGGCATTGTTTTATCACAGAGGGGATTTTGTGTCAGGGAGTCGTGATTTCTGTCTGTTATAAGCTGGACAATGTGATGCTTGCTGATTCCATGACTCTTGGGTACCCTGTTTCTCTCCTGAAGCAGCTGCCAAACTGCAGTGTAGACACACTTTTACTGAGGAAATCCAATAAAAACCAAAACATACAGGTGGGCCTGTTATCTAGCTGGAATCAAAATTCCCAACAATTCTGATGTTAAAATCATGCAACCAGCCATGAAGGTCATTTCAACTATCCACTGTAGGGCCAAATTTAGATTACTAAGCCAGTGAACATCAGTAGAGGAGTTTTATATTTTGCTTAACAGATAGAGAATGTGAGTGTGGGGGAGAGAGAGGTCCTGGGGCAGCTGAGCATTCCTTCTTTCCTCAAGTTCTTCACTCTAGCCTCCTATGACATCACTTCCAGGGGCGCTGCCAGCTAACATAATAATTATCCATGTGAACAACCGTGTTCCAGGCACTGTAATAATTACCTTACCTACATATCTCATTTAATCCTAACAATGACTACTCGATTTCACCAGTGAAGAAGATCTGGCTCAGAAAGAATAATGAACTGTCATCCCCAAATAGTTTTTTCGGTCTCTTTGTTTAGTTCAGCTCTACAGATACTCATTTAGCACTATTATGTGCCAAGCATAGTGCTAACCATATGGGAGTTACAGAGATGAATATGAGTTTAAATTCTAAGAGGGGTTGTAGAAACTTGAGTTGTGCCTGGGAAAATAAGTTTCAAGAATGGAACGGAAGAGGATTCTGTCAGCTGGCACTGGGAAGCACCGCCCAGGATGGCCATGTGACCACCTGAGCCAATAGCTAGGACCTGCTTCTCCTTCCTTTCCACTCACTGCTGTTAGCTGTGAGTCTCCTTAAAGACACAGTCCTGTCCCCCTTGTGTTTTAGTCCAACGCTTAGTCCAACACTTACCCCTAGAGGAGACAGTCTGTCTTAATGTTTCAGACACCTACCACCTGTCCTCAGATGACTTCTCAATATTTGTCCATCCCTGTCCTCATTCCTCTGCCCAGGATATTCCCACTTGGTTATCACCCCACCTGCATAAAATATTTGAATTTGGAGAATTCATAAAACAAAAACAAAACCACAGAAGTCTGCCTCTATGGAAAGCTCCCTTTCCCAGTTTCCCAACCACTACCCACAATGTTGAGGTATTCCTGTTCCCAAGGCTCACAATCTCAGGGTACTTTGACCTCACTCACCAGGGAGGTGGGTGGGGTGTTATAATGGGAAAAGCATGGGCTTCAGAGTTAGACCTGGCATCAGACCCCAGCTTCATTACTTACTGGCTTTATGACCATCATCAAGTTACTTAATCTCTGTAAACCTCAATTTCCTCATCTATAAAACAAAGATGATTGTATTTACCACAGCTGTCAAGATGAATGAGATGGCCCACAGAGGTGACAAGCACAGAGTAGGCTCACAGTGGACATTAGTTCCCTTTCCCTCTGTACTCTCACCTCCATCACCACCCAGCTTATCACCAGGCTGTGATGACACTTCCTCAGTGTAGGCTCCCTGCTTTGCTCAAGGCCTGCTGACTCTTGAGGCTTACCTGATCCTCACCTGATGTCCAGGACATCCTACTCAAGCTGCTAGAGTCATCTTCCTCAAACACTCTTACTTCTTTCCTGTTTAGAAACCATCACCGTGTCTTCATTTCCTACTCTATCCATTGCAATGCCTAGTCTATAGGAGGGACTCAATAAACAGCATGTTAATGACTTCTGATAGACTGACTGACTCTCGGTGGGGAGCCCTCCAGGTCCTCCCCACATTGTCCATTGAACAACTCTAATTGCTCATGGCTTCCTCACTCAGATTCTCTGCCTCTTCTTCCCCACTTCCTCCCCATGTGACTTATTCAACCTGTCACATACCTTTTATCTCCCCACCTTCTGTCATAACACTCTTTTCATCGCCCTTCCCTCCAAGATCACCTCCAAAGTTCTCAGTGTTCCCCAGCGAATACTCCGAGGCTTGGCATTTTCCTTTGTGCTTATTGACTTACTCATCCAGCCATCAGCATTTTTTGAGCATTTGTTAATGCTAGGCACCATGCCTTATCTGTGAGATGAAGTTGATTTTCCCTTAACCTACCGCATTATAGAAGTCATTTGGAAACTAAGTTCTTGCTTGTAAAATGGGAATACTGTTTGCTTCATAGGCTTATTGTTAGGAATAAAAGACATTCAAACTGTAAAAATGTTTTCAGAAGTTCAGAGGAACATACAAATAGTAGACAGCATTTCAGGAATATCTACCATTTGTTGAGCATCTACTAGATAAGAGCAAAGGCAGTGAAACTTTGTGATTTAAAGATAATATCCCATTTGATACTAACAACTCCTCTAGGTGGTATGTTCACCATTTACAGAACAGGAGTCAAGATTCAGGGAGGTTAAGCAATTTGTCTAAAGTTGCACAGCCTATAGGTGGCAGAATCAAGGTTCAAACCCAGGTCTGTCTGATTAAAACCCATGCCTTTAGCCACTTACACTGTACTGCCATCCCCCTGCCAAGGGTGGGTAGAGATGCAGAAGCCAGTTTGTTTTGTTGATGCTCCAAGCTACCTTATAAGGAATTCTCACAGAGGACATTTGGTCGTTTGGCCAGGTGGCTGCAGAGCGAGCCTAAAGACATTCAGGCATCGACAGACCGACACAGAGCACCCCTGCAGTTGGCAGCCCTGTTTTTATGACCTAGTTTCCTCTTACAGGGAAACTTTCTTAGTTCTATATACTCAAAGTCCTAGTCCTCAGCACAGAGGGACTGCATCAAGGAAAATTCATGAGGCTATTTGCTTTAGGTTTTGCTAAAAGAAGCTTCCTTGTCTGTTTATGTGTATGTGGGGTTCTGACCTCTAGAGTCAACCTCAATCTCAGTTACTCCCTGAGGCCTGATCTCATGAGACATCTTGGGAGATGAGCAGCCTCCTGCAGGTGCTAGAGTAATTTAGACCCAACCTAAAATTGCCTCCTCTTCTGATTTCTCCCATAGATGCCCTGGGTCCAGCTGTACGGGATTCCCTATAGGTTCCTGAATGCACCATGGTCTTATGCCTCCAGGTCTTCCCATGTACTGTTCCTTTTGTTATCTTCCTAACTCTGAGTCATGTCAAACACTTACTTTCTCTGGGAAGCCTTCTCTGCTCTCCTCAGAGGAATCCCCATTTCTGTGTCCTCAGTACTCTGTGCTTATCTCCTGTTATAACATTTGCCAAGTTATGCTGAGAGTATCTGTTACCATCTGTCTGTTTTCCTAGACTGTTCTCTATTCTATTCTAGGCACCATGTTTTAGCCAGCACCAAACATAGTACTTGGTCTGTAGTGGGTGCTTAGTAATATTTGTTGAGTGAATGAATGGTTAACAGCATCTCTTCCCTTAACTTTCTAAACCTTGAAGAGTAGTGGTTGGTAAGGAGTAATGCCATCCTCTCTCACAGGTATTCTCCCCTCACCCGTAGGCCAGGTAGTTAAATATAGCAGATACCTAGAAAAATATTGGTATAAGCAAGCCTGCAACCCATGACTGGCCTGCTTGCAGCTCCCACACACTTTGGGACAAAGTCAAAGCATTTCTGAGGCAGTGAGCTGTTTCCTGCATACTTGAAGACCAATAGATAGCCATTACTGCTAAATTCTGACAGTGGAGGCAGTGAAGGGGGTGTGCCTGTATCCCTTGCAGTTGGGGACCTAAATCCTCTTGTTGCAAACAACCAGCTGGCCTGGGCACAGTGAATTGGCCTCTTCAGGTTCTAAGGCAGCTATTGGAGGTTAGAGAGCCAGACTGGAAGATGAAGCATTGCCTGGAGTCTCTCCTTTCAGCAGGGCCCTAATCTGTGGAGGCCCTGGGCTTGCCCTTTCCCTATTCTGTAACAGAATGGGCTGCCTGGGTCTTCCAAGGCTATGCTTGAGGCCTCATGGAGCCAGCCCTTTGTTCTTTAGAAGCAATAAACTTCCCAGCAGCAGAGGATAGCGGAGCCAAAATAGATGCAGGGGGAAAATGAAATTATTGGGCCTTAGGAAAAAATGAGAACAAAGGTTCAGAGATTTCTGTCCATTAGTATCTCATAAACTGATATGCCCATTATAGCTTTAGGGAAGAGGGGCATGGCTTCCTCTGGTATCACAGATTCAGTGGGAAATGCCCTCCTTCAACACCCAAACCGAGCTGGGAGGGCATGGGAGAGGGAGAAAAATTAATTGATCTTACCATGATTAGACATTTGCCAAGCATCTACAAACATGTGGCATATTATGTTGGACAATGTGGAAGGTAAAAGAAATATAAAAACCTTCCAGCTAAATTAAAACACATCTTTTAAATTTAAAAAAAAGGAACATGTAAGACGTGTCTTTGACTAAGCATATAGTCTAGTTGGATAGGCAGAAAATACACACACAAAAGAATAAAAGTATTCCCGTTTCATTAATCTCAGACACCATGGATTACAAGATGCACCATTTTATTAACCCAAAGAAAGAAAAGCACTTCCAGTTAAACCAACATCAACTGTAATTTGCATCTCAATTCAAGAGATGTTAAAATGTGTCGGGGGGCTAAGGCTCAATTTTTAAGAATCAACGAAATACATATACAAGATAGCACATGCTAAGTCACAAATGAATCAAAACTAATAAAAGCATTTAGGAATTCTGAGGGAAAACCCACAATTGAGGGTTAAAGCAAAGAGGGAGAAAACAGGAGCTGAGTCTGAGCCGAAGAAACTCAAGCCTTAGATCACTGACGCGGCAGGAGGGCATTCCGGCAAATGGCAGCCCCAAAGGAAATCAAGCCAAGAAGGCACAATGGGATATGACATTTCATGGACAATGAGTAGAGCAGTTGGGGTGGGTTGCAGGTTAGTGCAGGCAGATAGTGAGCAGGGGGACAGGAGGAGCATCGTCAATAAACCAGAGCACTGCTAAAACCAAAATGGTCTGCTTACACCCATCTCATTCATGTTCTGGCTCTGAAGAGGAAAAGTTTTGTGGGACAAACAAGCTGGAATCCCACCATGTTGTCATTCATTTATCCATTCAGCAATTCAAGGGACTTTGGAGGAAATAAATTAATCACATAAATTCTGCCTACTAACAGAAAGAAGTCATTTACTGAAATAACTGAGATAGGTGTCATTATTGTCCCCATTCTAAAGATGATGACACCAAGGTATAGAGAGGCCAAGTAACTCGCCCAGCATCACACTGCTGGTAAATGGCAGAGCTAGGGCTCAAATCTAAGCATTTTGACTCTAGAGTTTATGCTCGACTGCTGGATACACTGTGTCTCTGAGAGCAATGCAAAGCAGAGGGACCTCGGTGCAGCTCAGAGAAAGGGAAGAGTCCTGTCATCTGTAAAGGCAGCAAAAGAATAATGTGGATTTGACTTGTCTGGCACTCTAGGCAGGATGAGACAAGGTATAAACTCTGTGCAGGGGCAGTGAAACAGTAAAGATTGCTCAGATCAAAGAAATAGTAAAAATTAAAAGGTCATAAAGAGATCTTGAACAGGCTTTAGACAACTGCAAACAAAGGAGAGTCCCCAACAGTTTTTAATCTGGGATCAGATCTGTGCATAGGATTAATTAATTTGTAAAAGAAGATTAGTGTGCTGTCAATAAGATGGATTATAGGGAGAAGAAACTGGAATCAGAAAGACCAATTATGAAGTTTTTGCAATACTTTAAATAAAAGGACTTTTGACCCAGGATAACACTGGAGTTAGATCATGGTCTGCGCTTTTTATTAACTCAAAAGGCTAGGGATGTATACTCCCCCAAATACCCTGGGGTCTTTGATCTATGAACTTATCTAAGCACCCTTGAGCTTTGTTTCCAGCCTTGGCATATACTAGCTTCATTTGTTCTAAAACAATTGCCTTTGACTTTCCATGAACTGCACAGAGCGGAAAGAGAGGGATAGGAGGGGAGGCCCAGGGACAGAGAACCAGTAGGCCAGCAACTGCCTTGCACAATCTTGGTAACTAAACATGTATTGTCCCTAACTATTTACATACTGCAGATTTAGAACTCTTTCCTGTCTAACCTCCTCTTTTCCACCTTATAAATTCCTGAATTTTAAACTCTTTTCCTATGGTAGCCACCCCATCAAATTGCAGAGCTGGAAAAGACTTGTGTTATCATCTACCCCAAATCTCTTGTTCCACAAACTCTGAAGCCCTGAAAAGGAAGGAACCTGTCTCAGGCCACATAGCCAGCAGGTGGGGGATATGCCACTGATACTCATAGCTTCCCTGACCTACCTGTCTCCGCTCTCACCTCAGATGGGCAGCCCTGGAACAACTGTCCCTGGGGCAGGAATTCACAGTTTTATATGACAGGGAAGTTTTATATGCTTGAGTTCTCAGTGATGATGCCCAGCATTCTGTAGATCATTCTGGCCACTGGAACCTAACGGGCCTACATGGCATCTGCAGTATCTCTCAGGTGCCTCAGCAAAAGTTGTTTTAAAAATTCCTGATTATTAAGTTTGCATGATTACAGTCTTTGCCTGCCTGTTAAGTTTTGAGCTCTTCAGGGTGGAATTAGGAGGCAAGGCTTAGGTTGGGATGAGGGGTAACTTTAGTCACCAAATGCCTGCTAGCAATTTCCATCTGGATGTTCCACCATCACCTCAAGCACAACACGTATCTCTTAAGACCTCCTTGCCATCTGTGTTGTCTTCCTCTGTAATTCACTGCTACCCAGACTACAGCCTTGTGGGCCGTCCAAGTTCCCTCTTCCTCTGCCCACAGCAGTCAGTCACTAACATCCACTTTGTGCCTCTTGTTTCTGTCCTGTCCTTCCCATTCCCATTCCTCTTGGAACTCTATGTTGGGCAATGGTGAGATAGTTGGAAACTGGAGTGTAAATAGGCAAAATTCAAGAAAGAAAGAACATCCCTCCTTTGAAATCTGCTTGCTTAGCACCTGTAAGCATCATAGGGTCCTTTTAAAATGTTAGCTCAGGACCCAGAATTTGCCTTTATCCTTATTGTCTGAGACCCTTGGTTGTAGAATCCATTTGCGAACTTCCAGTCATGACCCTCTGCATCTTCCTGACACAGCCTCTTCCTTCTGGCTCTCCAGCTGTGGGAGCCTCTGTAGAGGCCCACTTTTAACCAGGATAGGTTCAGCTGAGTGGCCCTCATGCCATGCTGGCCGAGATGGCACTAGAGAGTGAGCAGTGTGAGGACAATCAGTCTTTGAGCAGAATTTCCTGCATCCCTGCTGTAGATATGGCATGAGCTAGATGCTGAAGGGATTACTAAAAAGTATAAGATTCCTCACTTCAAAGAGTCAGCCTGGTTGAAATGGAAGAAGAAAAGACTAGCAGCACATGTAACATATGAATTCTAGTTCAGGACAATAAATTTTTTCACTTAGCACCCATTTAATGTCAGACACCGTGAGATGTTCTGGATAAAGAAATACAGGATAGTTCCAATCACAAGGGGCTCATGACTGGAAGAGACTGTCTAGCTGGGAAACAATTGTAAGCCACTGCAATGCATGCTCTCCTGATCAAGGTAAGCCCAGGATGCTTTGAGAACCTAAACCAAGATTGAGACAGCAATTTGAATTACAGCTAGAAATGACTGGGCCTAACTGTGTGTCAAGCACTGTGCTATGCAGATCATGTTATTTTTTCTCATTTATTCACACAGTTTTTTTTCTCACTTCATCCTTACAACTTTTTGGGCAGGAACTATTTTTATTTCCAGTTTTTGGACAAAGAAGCCTGCAGTCCCTCAGTATGTAACAGAAGGATCTGGTTGTTCAGCCCTAGACTGCCTCCTGACAGAGTGTGGGGCCACGGTGTGTGGTCGGCTCTTTCTGGAGGAGGTCTAGCCTGGGCAGAGCCAGCAGGGTGAATGGGAACTAGCTGAACAGAGCTGGGTTGGGCAATGGTAGGCTGCACATATTGCAGACATGGAGAAAAGTGAGTGAAGGGCATATAGTGAAAAGAGCATGGCACACTATAGAATCCAGTGTTTTTCTGAACAGCTGGAATGGTCAAGGAAGACTTCACAAAGAAGGCTGCACTTGGCTTTGAGGGACAGCCCAAGGGCCCAGTGTTTCAGCATGGGAAGAAAGCAAAACAGAGAGAAAGGTGAGCCCTGGCAGTGAGCAGTGCAGGCTCTAGGTGAAAGATAAAAGAGAATAAAATGAGGAGACTTTGAATTTGGGAAGCCTCCTTGATGTGGATGTGGGAGGGGGCACCATTGGGGACCCAGCAGAAGCTGAGGTCAAGCCATGCCACCTGACCTGTCTTTCCCCTTCAGCCTACGCTCAGCTGCATCCGCACCAGCTCCTCTCACAGCCATCCTCAAAGCATCTGCAGCCCCAGTTTGTAATCCAGCAGCAGCAGCCACAGCAATCACGGTCTGCGCTCCAAGCCCCTTCCCATCCCCAGCTCGCCTCAGTCCCTCCAAGCTTGGCCTTGCAGCCCAGCCCCGAAGCCCATGCCATGCCGCTAGGCACAGTTACATCTGCCCTGCCTCTTCAGTGCCCCGCTGCCAATCTGCACAAGTCTGGCAGCACTCAGCAGTGTCACCCTCCCATGCCAGACACTGGGCCTCACAATGGATATCCTGAAGGCCTGTCCCACACCCCTCAACACAGGATCCAGCATGCCTCAGCTGTCATCTTACAACTACAGCCTGCTTCACCAGTGGTGAGTAACTGATCCCGAGGTCTGGGGAACAAAGCAGGAGGATGCAGATCAGGCAATCCCACAGCCGCCATTTGGGTGTGTTTCTGGCTGGACTGGGTATTGAAGTCCTTTCTGGGTGTTTCAGGGAAGAAAAGGGGCATCTCCCTAATTCGGGGCTGGCTGAATCTTAAAATCCTGCCTGCTACCCAGACTCCTCAAGAGTCAGGGAAGTGTCCACAAATGTAGAGGCAACTCATGAGAAGACCTCTCTGTCTTGTTCCTTAACAGGCCCAGCAGTGTGCCCTGGATGAGTGGAAGGAAGTGGTGCCTGAGGAGAAGAGCATGCCTGAGACTCAGTCTGGCCCATCACCACACCAGCAAGCTATCGTCACTGCCATGCCTGGCGGCCTGCCTGTACCTAAGAGCCCTAACACCCAGCAGTCCCCGGCTCACGGTATGAAGCATAGAGGGGCCCTTGTGGGAGGGGAAAAAGTCAGCCTTCTTTGCCATCCCCTGGCACATCCCTGGCCATCTAGAATGGGAGGGTAAAGCATCACAAGCCCAGCAAGGCAACAAGGCATCTGGGTAGGTGGAAACGGGAAATGAGCAGATGAACTGAGGATAAAGAAAGGGTACCCAAAGGACAGAGAAAGAAAGGAGAACTGGAAGTTCTAGATCCGGACTCTGAGGCCTACGTGTCATTGCTGTCAGGTGTATCTGCATATCCATATGCCAAGTTGAGTGTTCAGGCAGGTGTTGAGTTGTCTTGATTCTCTGCTTTGATTGGTTTGAGAGGGAGTTCTTGACATTGGAAATATGACAAGATGGCTGCTGTCGCTCAAAGATAAAGGAAATGCCTAGAGAAGCTGAAAGGGGATGCAGGAGTTCAGCTCATGGAACTGCTCAGCTCTGGGATCCCCGTCGGTCTGCCTGTAAGTGCCCAGTGACAGGTGTACTTCTCCATGACCTCAGTTTTGGGAGTCTGCTGGCCCCTTTACCCTGGCGGGAGAATCACAGCAGTCCCTTTGCCTCCATAGCCATCCATTTGCATTCCTTCCCCCTCTGCCAGCGTGCAGTGGTCTTGGCCCAGACCTCAGTGACATCCTGAGCCATGGGCCCTCTGTAACTCAGGCAGGCAGTGGGAGTGGGGATGGGGAGAGCAGAGAAAGAGAGTTTGGAAACTGAAGAAGGAAAAATGGGAAGAAAAGTACTTTGGGAGAAAGTAGGGAGAAAAGGTTATAAATGTCCTGTGAGAAATGGAGAATGGGATCAAGGAAAAGAGCAGCAAAAAAATATGGAGAAAGAACCTTAGAAAAATTAAAAGACAGAAGGAGGTCATCTGCTTCCTTGGCACACTTGCAGCAGTGAGGGGTTCACCATTTTGGAATGCAGCCCATTCCGTTGTAGAATTGCTCTAGTTACCAGAAAGTGGCTCTTCAAATGAAGCCAAAACCTGGTCTCCTCAGACTCTCACTAGTTGTGATTCTGTCTCATTAATTTTAAGAGTCCGTCTCCTATCGTGTTTGTAGACAGTATGTCTCTTTCTGCTCCCTCCTATTAAAAAAAGAGAGAATCTCCAGGCTAAGTATCCGAGACTTTTTTCATATTTTGCCTATTACATGTCCAGACTTCCCATTCCCGGGGCTCTCTTGACCCCTCCTGGCATGAGCCAGGAGCTCTTTCCTCTCACTTTATTTCTAAATAAAAGCCTCTACCCTGGCTCTCCTAAAAAAAAAAAAAAAAAAAAAAAACTTCCCATTCCCACCATTCTAGTCATTCTTATCTAGGCACATTCCACTGTTTCATTAATTCTTGTGAAGTGTGATCCCCAAAATTAAGCACAGTCATTCCAAATATAAAAAAGCCACTAATCACTCACTATAGGTTGGCAGCTGAACCTAGCTTTACAAGGAGCAGGACTGTTTCCTAGATCTGAATGGTATGGTAGGGAGGAACTAAATTTTGTTGAACACCTACTGTGTGCCACATACTGTTGTCAGTTTTCCTTTACCCTGAGAGATATTACTGTTCCCATTATTCAGAGGTGGAAACAAAAGCTTGAAGAGACTCCAGGTCACGCAGCTACGAGAAGGGCAGCAATATGACTCTGGCTCTGAGTGTAACTCCCTCACCTTCCTTCATCAGGAATTTATACCTGGGGCTCCAGATTAACCCAGGGGACCAGGAGGAATGGTGCCATTTGTTCACAGAGCACTGTGTGTCACCTGAATTCCAGAGGGCTGAGTTTGATTTTTGTTTCTGTGTTTGTTTTCAAGGTCTCCTTTTACATGGACTGCTATCATTCCAGGTTTCCTCAGCCTCAAACTTGTGTTATTTATATTTTGAGCCAAAATATAATTAATTAGACTTGTTAAAATGTTACCTTGTGAATTTAGCCCATAGTTCCAGCCTAGCGAGAAAATGGTAATAGTTAATAGCTAACATTTACTGAGCCCTCTCTGCCGGGCTTTCCGGGTACTTCCTCACTTCACCCTGACTCTGTCTGAAGTAGAAAGTTTTATCATCCCTATTTTAAAGATAACAAAACAGAGGCACAGAATAAGTGGTAGAGCAGGAATATTTTATATCTGAATTTTTTAATTCATTAAACTAACTCCTCTGCTTAACTTTGCTATCTGTAAATTATGTAGCATGTTTTCTTTGCCTTTAACCTATTTGCTGATAGAAATATTGAATAGGACCTAATGAGGACACATACCCTGACTGCAGGTTGGTGATAATCAACTTAATTTGCTCAAGTATTTGTTATACAACAACCCCTAAATGAACTGACATTTGCCTGTCTTTATCCATTTTGCCTGTAAAGCTCTTAAATCGCTTTCTGAAATCTAATGATGATATACACATAAGAAGCATCCTGCCCTTGAGGTCTTATCTCATGCAAGAAGTAGGCTTTGCATAGTACAAACAGTTGCCAACCACTCAAGACTTAAATATTTATTCATTCTGTATATGTTGGAATGCTTGCTCCATGCAAAGCACTGTGGGATGGGAGGTGAAATGAAATCTGCACCCTACCTTCAAGGAGCTTAAATTCTGCTGGTAAAGATGAGAAATGCACAGAAAAAAAATTAAAACTAAAATGTGATAAATTCCATATTAAAAATAATTATAATTAAGTAAAATGTAATATTACAAGTACTTTAAAAGTTAAGAAGGTAAAGTTACTACCAAGTAGAGATTATCAGAATAGATTGCAGGGAGAAACTGACATTATTCTAGAGCAGGGCCTGGCAAACTCCATCCCAAGGGCCAAATCCATCATATCACCAGTTTTTGTACAGCCCACAAGATAATGGTTTTTACATTAGAAAAAAATTTTTTTAAGAATCAGAAGATTTCATGATAGGTAAAAATGATATGAAATCCAAAATTTCAGTGTCCATAAATAAAATTTTATTGAAACATAGCCACACTTACTCATGTGCTTATTGTCTGCAGTTGCTTTCCTGCTAAGCAGCAGAGTTGAATATTTTTAACAGAGACTGTATGTCCTGAAAAGTCTAAAGTATTTACATCTGGTCCCTTAACAGAAAAAGTCTGCCAACCACTGTTTTTTAGTCTAAACCTGAAGGATAGGTAAGACCTTCCTTGGACATGCAGAGTTAGGGAAAGGGCATTCCAGGAGGGACTAGTAGAAATAAAGGTGGGCAGGCAGAGAAATGTGGGCATGTTTGGGGAATAGAGAGAAGCTGGGTATTTGATCCCACATCACCTTCATTTACAAACAAAATATAAGAAATGCAAAGGCAGAAAGGGGGAGGACATATGAATATTAATGAAGGGAGGCCTTGAAATTTTGAAAAATAGCGGGGAAAGAAAGGAAAGGGAATGGGGAAAAGAGAAAGGGAGAGAGGTAACAATCAGTAAATATAGAACACATGTAAAACGTGTAAACAAAAAGGGTTGAGTCCTGAGAGGAAAAGGGTGTGGGGAAAAAACAAATTCCTGTTGTAACCCCCACAGCTCCTAGCCTATCTACTGAATGGATGTGCTTCGCCATGAAAATTTAGTTTAAACCAGTGTGGTTTAGGAAGAGAAGTAACATTTATTGGGCTCCAACTGTGTGCCAGGCACTGCTATCTGCGTTAACGTCCTCAGTTAACCTTCACAGCAAGCCTAAGGAGTAGACATTATCCCCGTTTATGGAGGTGTAACTGGGCCACTTTGGTCATTACTTAACCTCCCCGATCCTCAGTTCCCAGTGGGGAGAACAATGACTACTTGTAGGGTTATTGTGAACGCTAAGTGGGAGTGCTTGCGTGTAGGCTTGACACATACTAAGCTCTCAATTACTGGTAGTCGTTATTACTGACTCCAATTGGTCAAGGCGGGAGTCACAGTGCACAGCGCCACCGGACCGGTGACGCGGCGAGGGCAGATGGTGTCGTGGCACACCACTCGCTTCTAGACGGGAGCCGACCGACCCCCACACCGCGAGCCTCTGCGCCTTCCGGTGGGGCGGGGCGGGGCCGGTGCGGCAGCACAAAGGAAGCGCGCGGCCCGGCTTCCGCGCCGGCGCCCCGCCTCCCGCAGGCCCCGCCCGCGCGACCCAGGCCCCACCGCACCTGCCCCGCCCCGGCAGAGCGGCCCAGAGCCCTGCCGGGACGCGCCGCATTATCTCCGCGGCGGCCGGCAGCCCTCGAGCGCCCGCCGCGCGCGCTGAATCCGGCCGCCGCCCGCCGCGCCCCCGCCCAGGCCTCGCGCCCCGCCGCCCTTTGTTGA
>JAVSCE010006585.1:0-14859 GCA_032199065.1 Smutsia gigantea
AGTTAATTGAGTTTAGCGGAGAGGTAATAGTACAGGCATGTGCGAAGCCTCTGTTGTGGGACAAATTCTGGCACACAAAAGGAATTAAGGCCAGGGTGGCTGGAATATAGAGAATAAAGGGTCAGAGGGAAAGGATTCAACTAGAGGTAAACAGAAGCCAGAAGACACAAGGCTTTTTGTAAATCTTACTAAGAAATTTGGTCTTCAGATATCCTAAAAGCAAAACAGGGACTGCCATGAACTGAGATGTACTGTAGAAAGAATATTCTGGCTGCAGCATCGGGGAACAGACTAGAGGGGAGAGGAAGACGAGATGCAGAGAGACCAGCTAAAAGGCTCTCGTGATACCAGAACAAAAATGGTGGGAGCTTGGTCTAGAGAAGGAGACATGAGCATAACCAATATTTGATAGAGAAAATTGACAGGATTTGTGCCGATGTTGAACATGGAGAGTGAAAGGGAAGGAAGTGCTAAGGGGATTCCTAGGTTTCTGGTTTGTGCAAATGGAAGGACAGATAATCAGTTCCAGGAGGTTGGAATGTAAGGAAGAGGACAAAGTTTGGTGATTGGGCTAAAGATAATGACTTAGGTTTAAGATAGGCTGAGTTGGAGACTTTGCATTGTCCAGTAGGCGATGGGATATTTGCACCTGCAGGTCAGAGAACGGGTCAGGGACAGAAATATAAATCTTAAGAATTGTTGGCATATACATGGTTACTGAACGGTGAATGTGAGGAAGACAACAGAAAGGCAGAGGTTTGTGGAAAAGGGAGAGGGAGAAAGGGAGAACAAGAGGGGAGAAAAGACAACACAGCTCTCAGCAAAAGGTCTGCTATGGGGCATTTCCTGCCCAGGTTATGGAGGATGAGCTTGCAAGGGAGACAAAAAAGCCAGATGGGTGGGAAGGAAATCAGAAGCCTGGCATCACAGAAGCGAGAGGAGTGTTTCAAGAGTTTATAGATAACAAACATATATTGACTTACACTATGTATAAGGCCTTGTGCAATTGATACTGCTACTCCAAATATATATGTCTGACACCTGAAGCTTTATCATTAACCATCTCTAAAGCTAAGCCTTGACTCAGAGTTCTTTCCAGTGCAAACAGAACTCATTCCTCTCTCCTACTCCCAAAGAACTAAAACATGCAAGGTCACCATTTTTAAAAGTTGTATATTCTTAGGCTAAAAGAAAATAAATTCCTCAACTCTAACAGAAATACTCATATTACTCCTCTCCCACATCTCTACAGAACAGCCCAGTCAGCATGAAAATATCCCCTTATTTGAATAGGCAGGTTAACTACAGATACTGACAGCAATAGCTCATTCCTACCCTTGGCATTTTTATACCTAGATAGCAATGCAAGTTGGAAATGCCACACAAGTCAGACATACTCAGAAATAATCCTGGTTGATCACAGGCTCCATAAGGGCAGAGACTCTGTCTTGGCTGCCTTGTTATCCTGCACATAAACACCATTTTTAATTATTCTTACTTCATTGTGATCCAGTCCTCACAGTGCTAATCTTAAATGGGGACCCAAGAAAACTGTTCACAGGATTATTGTAAGGATCAAGTCAAATAAAATGAATTACATAAAACCACTTTTCTTTGGCACTTTACAACTGTAGGTATCTTCAAAATGTCTCACAGCATCAGCCTTCTGCTGGGGTAGGTATTCAATAAGGCTTGATTCAGCTGAATACTACACAGAGAATACTTTCAAGTGGAGAAAAAAAACAAGATTTATTATGAACCTTTTCAGTGTTAAATACTTTATATTTTTTAATTGAATCTTTCCAATAACCCCATGGAATATTACCTTTTACTTGCAGGTGAGGACACTGAGAAACTTGCGCAAAGTCTCACAGTTAGTAATTTCCAGAGATGTGACACAAAGCCAAATTTGTATAACTCCAAAGCTCATGCTTATTTGCCCATAGCAGTGCCTCTCAAAACTTTTCATCAAGTAACCTCAAACTGTAAAGGAAAATAAAACATATTCCCGGAGGCTTTCGGAGACTACTGAAGAATCCAGTTTCAACTGAACCTTTCTTCAAAGTCTTACGCACACCTAAAAATTTTGTTGTTTCCACTTTCCTCTACATTAACGCTTATTTAACAGAAACCATTTTTAAATGACTTACTAATTAAGTCATTCAATTCTTACATCTCTAAAAAATATATATTTTTGTAAGAGCTCGACGCTATAGGAAGGTGCACCTTCCATAAAAAAATCCTACAGGTTTCTTGAGCTCCTGAGGCCTGGCTTCCTAAACCTGGATCCCAGTTTGAAAGCCTGACCACAGAGCAAACTGCATTAAAGAAATCTTAAGAATGATGATGAAAACCGTAATTATCGGCAACTCACGGGTGAGAATAAGTTATGAGTAACACATAATTGTACACCTACAAACAGAGTTGACTACTTTCTTAACTCTCCACTGCCAGTGAAACAAAATTCTAAACACCACAGATTCCACTGAGCTTGACCAAACTGAGGAGCTATTCCTGATATGTTAAGACCATCTCTTCTGCCCCTGCCTGCTTTATAAGCAAAAAGCTAAACTCTCCCTGTGAATGACATTTATGTAATGCCTACTGTGTGCCCAGATGTGGATCATACTCAAAGCTAAGCAGTATAGTGAGTGGCAAACAAACCACATTTTGACCAATCCAGCCAGATTTTCCTTGACCTACCAAATGGGGGGATAAACACCTCTAGAATTCAACTTCCCACCCACCACACCAAAAGGGTCTCTCAATCTGGAGGTAGCTCGCGGTAGAAAAAAAAGAGTACAAGGGTGTGAGTTGGGCTTCCAGAAAACTGTGCTGAGCTTCTATGTCCTTATTTTCCTCGGGGACGGTTGTGAGCACTTGAAATGTGTGGCATTTGCTAAAGTGCTCAACAGGCTTCCTTCCTTAGATCTTACCTACTGAAAGAGTTCAGATTTGTAGTATTTAGGGAATACCTGTACGCTAGGAAGAAAGTCAAGGGTAAGAATCATCACCAAAAGTAGGGGATGAGTTACTCCACAAAGGAAACCACACTCACCTAGGCCAGGAAAGACATAAACTGCGACAGGGACCATGGGCTTAGACAGAGGAGACTGAGGGCCTCCGGAAAAAACAAAGCAAGATAATCCATTGTGGGATTTGCTTTGGCCTCCTAGGGGGGCCCAGCTTGTTAGTTTCTGATTTTACCCAGGTGCTGCTTTTCTGCCTCTAGCCCTAAACAAATGATTTGCAACCTGGGCACAGTAGCAAGCAAGCCCAAAACAATTCAGTTAAAAACAGGAAGGATTCCATCTTGAAAATAAGATTGCATCTTAAAACCCAATTAGTTAGAAAGTTAAGTTTCTTAAACAGACAACTCACCCACCTTGGGAGCAAAGCAGGCAGCCTTGAGTGATACGCTCCCAGATCAGGAAGCTGCTATCCTGGGAGGATATCAGAGCAGTAAAATTCTTGTAAATAACCAGGAAGACTAATAAGAAACTGAAGGTCTCTTCAAAGATAAGCATTTTGGGACCACTTAGCAGGTGTACTTCCCTAGCCCTTTGTCTCTCAACTGCCTATAAAACCCCTAGACAACGCACCACCCCGGGGGCTCTCTCGTCCTGTCCTGGCCTGAGCCATGAGCTCTGTCCTCTCTCTTTATCTGTAAATAAAAGCCTCTGCCTTGCTCTCCTACCTTGAGTGTTTGCAGGGTTCATTCTTCGACTCCGCAAACAAGAGCCCGGGCATCAAACCCACCTTCCAAACCGCCAAAGTTCTCTACTTTAGAAGCCGCCTCTTCTCAAGACTGCATCAAAGCAAGAGGTCTTGCGCAGCCCAACTACCCCGTCAGGACGGGCTGAGCCCATACCCAGCCCCCTATGGGGACATTACTTGCTTACTTTTTCAGGTACTTCTTAAGCTAGGCAGCCCGTTGAGAACTAACCATCTCGGAAACCGTCGAGCTCCAGGCTGGACTCGCGAAAAGGCGTGGGCGGCTGCGGGGACTGGGCGCCGAGCGTTCTGCGCGGCCGTGGGTGCGGGGTGAGGGGCGAGGGGGGGGGGCGGGGAGCCTGGCCCATAATCCAGCGCGAGGGCGGGAAAGGCGAGGAGAACCGCTGGCGAGAAGAGAGGACCCCGCAACCCTATAAGGACGATGCGGGTTAATGCTTATATGACTGATCCACACTCAAAACGCGTAGCTGGCCACTCTGTGTACCTTACTCTCTCTCGGGGAGATCGTTCCTTTTCAGAAGCCTTCAGTTTCCACCTTCAGGCTGAGGTGCTGAGGGGCTGAGGTGAGGAAATGTGCAGTGTACGGCCTGGCTCTCCATCCTGCGGTCTCCAACCATCTTTTTAATGTCAAGATGTACGTTTGATGGGGAAACTATGGGATATGGGGGAATCAGGAATGCAACGGTGTGGACGTGGGAAAATGACGCATGATTCCGCACAGGGGCAAAGCCCGAGGCCCAGCGCGGCCAGGCCTCAGGCCCCGCCCCTGCCGCCTTACGTCAGACGGAAAGGACGCGGGCGCGCGGTGTTCAGTTGCCCAGCCTTTAGCCTGGAGAAAGCGGTAGAAAGACAACAACGCTTCTTTTATGTAAACCACTGAAAAAAACGCTAAACCTCACATTTCAGAACAGAGGAGAATGAGTATAGGTAGATGGGAACCACACCCTCCTGAGGTATCAAAAACTGAAGCTGTGTGAGGTGATTCTCACTGAGCACATTCCACTACGCTTTGCCCAGAGCCGTGCTAGTAATACAGAACAGATTTTTAAGTCATTGCCCTTACCAGTGGAAAATAAGGTTTCACCTCACCACTCAAGAGTAAATGTTTAGACCGAATGTTAACTATTCCTTTAAAATCTTACACTGCACTCTATGTCCTCCAAAGCTTGATGGACCATTTTTCTTTTAATAAGTTGGTTTTACAGAAAATGAGAGAATCTGCATGATAAGAACAGCTAAGAGTTACTGAGGATTTTGGATGGCTCCCGTATCCTACCAAGCTTTTTAACATGTAATGTCTCACTCTGTTTTTCTAGAAGAAAAAATCTGAAGCAGAAAAAGTAACTGCCTGTACAAAGTGACTACATACATAGTAGGTGGTAGTCAGGATTTACAAACCCATGTAGTCCCACTCTACTCGTTCTCTTAAATTGGAAAGGATTTTCATTTTCTCATCACCGTTACTGTCTTTTGTCAACACCAAATCTATAAGTGATACAGACATTTGGCAAAATGATTCAAAATGAAAATATGCACACTCTTTGACCCAGCAATGCTATTTCGAAGAATATTTCCAGAGGGAAAGGAAAGGGAGGAGAAGTAGAAGGAGAGGGAGAGAGGAAGAATGCCCACTTCATTATAACAAAAGAATGGAAAAAATTCAACTGTCCAATTATAGGGCACTCATCAGAAAGATAGGCCTCCGGACAGAATAGTATGCACCCATTGGATCAACTTTCAAATAATTTTAAATTACATGGGAGAAAATTTTTGACAAAATATTAATTGAAAAAAAAAAGATACACACATTTCTTCTCCATTTGACCTCAACTATGTAAAATGAATACATTAGAGGAACTTGTAGAAAGATTAAAATAAACTGAAATGTTAACATTATCTCTTGAGATTTTTTTCCTTCTTGATATTTTCTGTATTTTCTTTGTTTTCTACACATTAGCTACTTCCTACAAGTATATATTTTCCACCATATTTAAGGGGACAGAACATAAAAATAGAGGGAGCAAGCAGCAAGTCAATTATCTAAGCATCCACTCTTGACAAATTTTTACTGAGGCATACACTGGCCCATGGGCTTTAGGAAAACAATACTGATGGTCCCCACTCTGCTCAAGTTTTCAGTCTACTTACAGAGACATGTTAAATAAATGATCATACAGACACATTTGCTGCGATGAGAGCCTTAAAGGGGAGATTTGAACTAGGTTTGAGGGGATCTGTTGGAGGCAGAGGCTCAAGGTCAGAGAAGGGGGTCCATGAATGCTGAGGTTTGAAGGATAAATAGTAGTTAATTGAGTTTAGCGGAGAGGTAATAGTACAGGCATGTGCGAAGCCTCTGTTGTGGGACAAATTCTGGCACACAAAAGGAATTAAGGCCAGGGTGGCTGGAATATAGAGAATAAAGGGTCAGAGGGAAAGGATTCAACTAGAGGTAAACAGAAGCCAGAAGACACAAGGCTTTTTGTAAATCTTACTAAGAAATTTGGTCTTCAGATATCCTAAAAGCAAAACAGGGACTGCCATGAACTGAGATGTACTGTAGAAAGAATATTCTGGCTGCAGCATCGGAGAACAGACTAGAGTGGAGAGGAAGACGAGATGCAGAGAGACCAGCTAAAAGGCTCTCGTGATACCAGAACAAAAATGGTGGGAGCTTGGTCTAGAGAAGGAGACATGAGCATAACCAATATTTGATAGAGAAAATTGACAGGATTTGTGCCGATGTTGAACATGGAGAGTGAAAGGGAAGGAAGTGCTAAGGGGATTCCTAGGTTTCTGGTTTGTGCAAATGGAAGGACAGATAATCAGTTCCAGGAGGTTGGAATGTAAGGAAGAGGACAAAGTTTGGTGATTGGGCTAAAGATAATGACTTAGGTTTAAGATAGGCTGAGTTGGAGACTTTGCATTGTCCAGTAGGCGATGGGATATTTGCACCTGCAGGTCAGAGAACAGGTCAGGGCCAGAAACACAAATTTTAAGAATTGTTGGCATATACATGGTTACTCAAGTGTGAATGAGAAAGATAACAGAAAGGCATAGGTTTGGGGAAAAGGAAGGGGGAGAAAGAGAAAAAGAAAGGAGAAGACCGAGCTGTCAGCAAAATGTCCACTATGTGACCTTAAAAGGACTGTAACATTTCCGGCCAGGATATGAAGGATGAGCTTGCAAGGGAGCCAAATGGGTAGGAAGGAAATCAGAAGTCTGACATCGCAGAAGTGAGATGAGTGTTTTCAAGAGTTTATAGATGGCAAATATATATTGAGTTGTTATTATGTATAAGGTCTCGTGCAATTGATACTGCTACTCCAAATATATGTGTCTGACACCTGAAGCTTTTATCAAAACCAGCTCTAAAAGCTAAGCCTTGACTCAAGAGTTCTTTTCCAGTGCAAACAGAACTCATTTCTCTCTGCTATTCCCAAAGAACTTAAACATGCAAGATCAACATTTTCTAAAGTTCTACATTCTTAGGCTAAAAGAAAATAAACTCAACTCTAACATTAATACTCATATTACTCCTCTTCCACATCCCTAGAGTACAGCCCAGTCAGCATAAAAATGTCTCCTTATTTGAATAGGCAGGTGTAAGTACGGGCAGAGGAAATCCTGGCGCAAAATACCTCTAAAAACCGAAATCACTCAAAGGGAGAAATAAAGTTTAAAACACATTTATTGCTTACAAACTGCAGTCCAGGGCCTTCTCGTCTGCTCCCCAAGAAGCAACCAAGCAAGCCCCTCCCTTTAAACGCTCAGGTTCAGACACGCCCTCAGTTGCCCAGGAAATTACCCATTGACAGGGACATGAACTTCTCTCCACCCCTGAGGATATGCAAATGAACTAAAGCCAGGCGAGATACTCTGGAAATCTTACAATTTTACTCACAGCAGGGTAACTACACATACAGACAGCAATAGCTCATTCCTACTCTTAGCATTATTATATCTAGATAGCAATTCAAGTTGGAAATGCCACCCAAGTCAGACATACTCCAAAATAATCCTGATTGATTAGGAGCTACATGAGGGAAGAGACTCTGTCTTGGTTGCCTTGTTATCCCGCACAAAACTAGCACTTAATATTTATTCTTACTTCATTGTGATCCAATTTTCATTGTGCTAATCTTAAATGGGGACCCAAGTAAACTGTTCACAGGATTACTGTAATGATCACCTCAAATAAAATAAATTACATAAAAGCACTTTTCTTTGGCACTTTACAACTGTAGACATTTTCAGAAAGATTGTCTCAGGGCATTAGCCTTCTGCTGGGCTAGGTATGCAATAAGGCTTTATTCAGCTGAATACTACACATAGAACATTTTTTAATGGAGAAAGAAAATAAGATTTATTATGTACCTTTTCTGTGCTAAATACTTTTGTTAATTTAATTTTTCCAATAACCCCACGAAATACAATCTTTTACTTGCAGGTGAGGACACTGAGAAACTTGCTGAAAGTCTCACAGTTGGTAATTTTCAGAGATGTGACACAAACCCAAATTTGTAGGACTCCAAAGCTCATGCTTATTTGCCCACAGAAGTGCTTCTCAAACCTTTTCAAGTAACCTCAAATTGTAAAGAAAATTTTCCCAGAAGGCTTTGGGACACTACCGAAGTATCCAGTTTCAAGTAGACCTTTCTTCAAAGTCTTAAAAGATACCTGAAAATTTTGTTCGCAATTTTCTCTGCAATAAATTAATGCTTGTTTAATGGAAAACATTTTTAATGGCTTAGTAATTAAGTCATTCAATTCTTCTCTCTCTTAAAAAAAAAATCATTTGCAAGAGCTTGACACTATAGGAAGGCACACCTTCCATAATCGTCCCACAACTTTGTCGAGTTCCTGGGGCCTGGCTTCCTAAACCTGGATCCCAGTTTGAAAGCCTGACCACAGAGCAAACTGCATTAAAGAAATCTTAAGAATGATGATGAAAACCATAATTATCGGCAACTCACGGGTGAGAATAAGTTATGAGTAACACATAATTGTACACCTACAAACAGAGTTGACTACTTTCTTAACTCTCCACTGCCAGTGAAACAAAATTCTAAACACCACGGATTCCACTGCGTTTGGCCAAACTAACTGAGGAGCTATTCCTGATATGTTAAGACCATCTCTTCTGCCCCTGCCTGCTTTATAAGCAAAGCTAAACTCTCCCTGCGGACGACATTAATGTAATGCCTACCGTGTGCCCAGATGTGGATCATACTCGAAGCTAAGCAGTATACTGAGGGGCAGTCAAACCACATTTTGACCAGTCCGGCCAGATTTTCCCTGACCTACCAAATGGCGGACACACGCTTCAAGAATTCAACTTCCCACCCGCCACACCAAAAGGGTCTCCCAATCTGGAGGTAGCTCGCGGTAGAAAAAAAGGGTACAAGCGTTTGAGTTGGGCTTCCAGAAAACTGTGCTGAGCTTCTATGTCCTTATTTTCCTCGTGGCACGGTTGTGAGCACTTGAAATGTGTGGCATTTGCTAAAGTGCTCAACAGGCTTCCTTCCTTAGATCTTACCTACTTAAAGGGCTCCGATTTGCAATATTTAGGGAATTCCTTTACGCTAGGAAGAAAGTCAAGGGTAAGAATCGTTGCCAACGTTGGAAATGAGTTACGCCCTGAAAGAAACCACACTTACCTAGGCGAGGAAAGACATCACAAACCACCTTCCAAACCGCCTCTCAGTTCCCCCAAAGTTCTCTACTTTAGAAGTCGCCTCTTCTCAAGTCTGCATCAAAGCAAGAGGTCTTGCGCAGCCCAACTACCCCGTCAGGACGGGCTGAGCCCATACCCAGCCCACTATGGGGACATTACTTGCTTACTTTTTCAGGTACTTCTTAAGCTAGGCAGCCCGTTGAGAACTAACCATCTCGGAAACCGTCGAGCTCCAGGCTGGACTCGCGAAAAGGCGCGGGCGGCTGCCGGGATTGGGCGCCGAGCGTTTCGCGCGGCCGTGGGTGCGGGGCGAGGGGCGAAGGGGCGCGAGGAGTCTGGCCCATAATCCAGCGCGAGGGCGCGAAAGGCGAGGAGAACCGCTGGCGGGAAGAGCGGACCCCGCAACCCTATAAGGACGATGCGGGTTAATGCTTATATGACTGATCCATACTCAAAACGCGTAGCTGGGCGCTGTGTGTACCTTACTCGCTCTCGGGGAGATCGTTCCTTTTCAGAAGCCTTCAGTTTCCACCTTCAGGCTAAGGCTGAGGTGCTGAGGTGAGGAAATGTGCAGTGTACGGCCTGGCTCTCCATCCTGCGGTCTCCAACCATCTTTTTACTGTCAGGATGTGCTTTTGATGGGGAAACTCAAATGGGATATGGGGGAATCAGGAATGCAACGGTGTGGACGTGGGAAAAGGCGCCATGTACCGCACAGGAGCAAAGCCCGAGGCCCAGCGCGGCCAGGCCTCAGGCCCCGCCCCTGCCGCCTTACGTCAGACGGAAAGGACGCGGGCGCGCGGTGTTCGGTCACCTGCACTTTATATTGGGGTTCGCGCGGACGCGCACGCAGGCCTCCAGCTTTGAAATGGAGCGGGATTTAGTGAGTTTCCCTTGTGTCCATCGCGGCGGATGAATCTGGTGTCTGTCGGCTTCCGGACAGCGAGGAACTCCTAGAGGTGAAACCCTCCGAGCTCAGCAAAGGTAACGACTCCCGGTGGCAAGCTGAGGCTTTGTGCCCGCCGTCTGGGCCGCCTCCCGCCTCCAGGCTCCGCCCGATTCCGCGGCCGTCTGCCACTGCGTTTACACTGTGAAGGGGCTCCTTGACTCCACGTAAACAGGGTTTGAATGGCTGCAGCTGAAAGGACCAAACTAACGCCATGACAGGCCTCAGAAAGCCTCAGAAATCAGAAGGCCTAAGTTTCAGTTTCCCCGAAACTGAAGGAATAGGAAAATTTTAAGTAGGCTCTGACCCTTGGCCTGAGTCATAAAAACCGGCCTGAACACAATGACACAATAGCTTGCAAACCCGTGCCTAGGTAATCCTCCCCAAAACTGATAGATTGTGAAGATAAAGCCCTGTGAGACCCTACTGTGAAGATAAAGCCCTGTGAGACACTAATTGAAATATTTTTGCTATCGAATCATCAGCAGACCTCCCCCTCACCTCCCCCTGGTTGTGGTCCCTTTTCCTTTAAAACCTCCTGTAAAATTCTGCTCGGGGTCGGACTCTGCTCCTGCGTGAGATATGAGTCTTGACCCCAGCATGCTGGTGAAATCAATAAACCTCTTGCTGTTTGCATCAAGACTGGTCTCTTGTGAGTATTTGGGTCGCCGTCCATCCCGGGGCTGAGCAGGGCCTGTTTTCCGGGCCTTACATTTGGGGGCTCGTCCGGGATCTGCGGCCACCCTATTCTCCAGAGACCCACTTGGAGGTAAGCAAAGGATCCTTAAGTGTCTGTGTGCGCCGGCGCCTATTTGTTCTGTTAGATATCTGGGTGTGTGTGTTGTGAAAAGGGCCCGTTTGAAGGGGGGGTTTGAGTCCCCCGCCTGTAAGGGTCCCGGTGGTGGTTCGAGTCCCCACCGGGCCCATCTTTGCAGCCGCTCGCCGCTCCCGTAAGGGAACGGAGGGCTGTGGTAAGGCAGACGTGTCAGAGGCCACAAGCTGCAACCCTGGGGGACGCCCCAGGGTGTGAAACGGGGAAATTTTCCGCCCGTCTGTTGGAAAGGGAAAGAGTCCGGTTTGAGCGGATTCAACGGAGAGACACTCCGTCATCTGAATACCTCTCGTGCCTGTGGAAAACGAGAGGAGGAAAGTGTTTGTTGGTGTCTTTTGTCCTTTTGTGTCTTGCTGTTTTTGTGTATTTGGAGACGATTGAAATGGGACAGACTGTGACGACTCCCCTGACTCTGACATTAGACCACTGGACGGACGTTAAGAAAAGGGCTCATGACTTGTCTGTAGAA
Source organism: Smutsia gigantea (assembly GCA_032199065.1). Lineage (NCBI taxonomy): Eukaryota > Metazoa > Chordata > Mammalia > Pholidota > Manidae > Smutsia > Smutsia gigantea. The sequence goes on from JAVSCE010006585.1 coordinate 11,657, forward strand.
GTTAAGAAAGAACAATGGCAGACCCTCTGCTCAACTGAATGGCCGGCCTTCAATGCCGGTTGGCCTCCTGAGGGTACTTTTAACAGAGAATTAATTTTTGCAGTTAAGAATCTTGTTTTTCAGCCAAGAAACGATTCTCACCCTGACCACCAACCCTACATCATGTAACCAATAAGGAAAACTGCTGTTTTGATTGTTTCCTTTCATCACGTACTTCTTTGTCCATATTGTGTAAAAGTAATTTCTCATAACAAAAGCTGTCTTCCTCTCTTCTCTGAGTATTAAAGTGAACAACTGAGCAGTAGAGGGTTTGGACTTGTATCCCTGCCATCCCTGGGCAGCCCCTGCAGCAGAAGATGGCAGAGGTGTTACAGCTACAGAAGATGGGGGTGGGAGGGAGGAATCCAAGTGATCCTGGCCTCAGAAATTCAGGCCTGCCTGTATTCATTTACAGGGAGATTTTTCTAAATGTAAGAATCTCATTTCAGAGTATGGGGAGAGGTCTGTTGTTAATTTATTGTTAACTTTTTGAAATTGGATTACAAAATGTCTGCACCTTCAGCTTGGGCTGGACAGTTGATTTAATAAACTAGGCAGCTTCTTGTATACTTTGGCAATAAGCTTTCTTAACAGGCAAAGCTTCTCTTGTAAGAACTGGAAGCATTTGCTTTTTTTTTTTTTTCAGTTCATATCCAGTGTTTTTTTAAGGGGCCAAAGATTGACTTTGCACTGTATTTTTCCACTGCAGTTAATGGGCCACTGATTCCCCCCACACCCAAGTTATCAAGCCTCTCTCCTTCCCTCCCTCTCTCTGTTTCTCTCTTTGGAAATGTAATTGATTTGAGAGACTGCACTGTTTCTGCAGGGTGGGGGAGTCAGCGTGGAGCAGGTATGTAAGGCCAGCAGTACACTGTCAGCAAGGCTCCCTCACTTGCACTCTCCTGTAAGTCAGTAAATTGTTATATATTACCCCTTCCTCCCATAAGTCTTTTTAAAATGTGGATAGATGGGACCCTACTGAAATTGTGTATCATACTATGGGTAAAATGTTTTTCATATACTTATTAAAGTGTGAAGTTGTTTTGCTTGTACCATTCCAGTTTTGAGCTGCAATAGTTCATTGTTGTAATTCAAGAAAAGATTTCTTCATAAATAACTTTAAAGATGAACACATACAACTGAATATAGAAAATCTTTCAATAATTGTAATTATAAGGGAGAAACTGATGTTTACTTTGATCTTTAAAATTGTGGCACCTGTTAACCTTTTAGTAACTTTATTTCTGTATTGCTTTGATATTTTATGAGATTAGCTTTGAGAAATAGTCTTGATTTTTATGTCTAAACCAAAGTCTCAAGTGCTAGTACTAAATAAAGGCAGAGCTGCAAAAACTCCGAAACTTAAAATATATCCTGAAGTAGAATCCCCTCCCGAATGGCTGGAATCTAATCCTCCCCCATATTATCTTGGGCAGGCGGCAGAACCTGCTCCAGCCCCTGAGCCACAACCTGCTCAGCCGGTAGTGCAAGGAAGAGGCGGGGAAGAGCCCAATGCCCCCCCTGTACCAGCAGCAGTAGGGGGTCCAGCGGCGGGTACCAGGAGTCGAACAGGGGCCCCTCCTGGGGATGGGCCAGATTCTACTGTTACTCTCCCACTAAGAGTCTATGGCCCACCCGTGCCGCCCCCCGGAGTCCAACCCATGCAGTACTGGCCATTTTCTTCTGCAGATATATATAATTGGAAAGCTAATCATGCTTCCTTCTCAGAAAACCCTGCAGGTCTTACAGGATTGATGGAGTCTCTCATGTTCTCCCACCAACCCACTTGGGATGATTGCCAGCAACTGTTGCAGTCTCTTTTCACCACAGAAGAGAGAGAGAGAATCCTGTTGGAAGCCCAGAAAAATGTTTTAGGAGACAATGGGCAACCCTCCCAACTTCCCCATGTGATAGATGCTGGATTCCTGCTGACTCGATCCAACTGGGACTTCAACACTCCGGAAGGTAGAGAGAGGTTGACTGTCTACCGCCGGGCTCTGGTGGCAGGTCTCAAGGGGGCTGCGTGACGGCCCACTAATCTGGCTAAGGTAAGAGAAATTCTTCAGGGGCCCACTGAACCGCCTTCAGTTTTTCTTGAGCGCCTTATGGAGGCTCATAGGCACTATACTCCTTTTGATCCCACCTCTGAGGGACAGCGGGCAGCCGTAGCTATGGCATTTATAGGGCAATCAGCTTCTGATATCAAAAAGAAGCTGCAGCGCCTCGAAGGATTGCAGGATTTTACTTTACAGGACCTAGTGAAGGAGGCTGAGAAAGTGTATCACAAAAGAGAGACACAGGAAGAGAAAGAAGAAAGGGAGAAGAGAGAGAGAGGAAAGGGAGGATAGAAGAGACAGAAAACAGGAGGAAAACTTATCTAGAATTTTGGCCACAGTGGTAGGAGAGAAAGAAAGAGGATTTCAAGGGCCTAGGCAGGTAGGAAACCTGAGCAACAGGGGCCAGAAGACAACGAGAAGCATGGGCAGACCACCCCTTGACAAAGATCAATGTGCCTACTGCAAGGAGAGAGGGGGAGTAGCCAGGGGAGTTCTTACCCAGGCCTTGGGACCCTGGAAGAGGCCGGTGGCATATCTGTCAAAGAAACTGGACCCGGTGGCCAGCGGATGGCCATCCTGCTTAAAGGCCATTGCAGCAGTCGCGATCCTGATCAAGGACGCTGACAAACTGACTATGGGACAACAGGTGACTGTAATTGCTGCCCATGCCCTAGAGAGTGTTATTCGCCAGCCTCCTGATCGGTGGATGACGAATGCTCGCATGACCCACCTCCAAAGCTTACTGCTGACGGAGAAAATCATTTTTGGCCAGCCTGCCCTCCTTAACCCCGCTACCTAACTGCCTGAGGACACTGAGGAGCCAGTTGTTCACACTTGTGCAGACATACTGGCTGAGGAAACTGGAGTCAGAAGTGATCTCACAGACACCCCCTGGCCTCATGGTACCACTTGGTTCACGGATGGCAGCAGCTTTGTAGTTGAAGGTAAGAGAATGGCTGGGGCTGCGGTAGTGGATGGTGAGCGAACAGTATGGGCAAGCAGTCTACCAGAAGAGACCTCAGCTCAAAAGGCAGAACTCATAGCTTTGATACAGGCTTTGAGGCTAGCTGAGGGAAAAGTCATCAATATTTACACGGATAGTAGATA
>JAVSCE010006586.1:0-11640 GCA_032199065.1 Smutsia gigantea
AAAAGATAGCTAGGAAAGATCTCTTTGAGGGAGAGATTTAAGGTGGAGACCTGCTGGAGGAGGAGGAGTCTGCTTTGGGAAGGAGTGTAGGCAGAGGGAACAGTGGGTGCAAGGCCCCAGGGGAAAGAAATGTTGTGGGGTAACTAGAAAGGTGGTCAGTGTGGCTGCTGAATAGTGAAGAGGGGAGAGAGTGGGGAGGCGAAGTTGTCACCAAAGCCAGAACTTACAGGGCTTTTTAAGTCCTAACAACCAGTTCTGGTTTCAGGCTCCTGCAAAAGGCAGCCATTTTAAGGTTTTAGCCAGAGGAATTACAGAGCCAATTTACCTTTTAAGGAGAACAGACTGTATTCTGAAGGTAAAAGCTGAATAAAGTTTACATTTCTCTTATTCCTTTTATCTCCTTTTCAAGATTTAAGACTGGTCTTGAAAATGACTTATGTAACTACTTTAATGTCTGTTGAAAATTTTGATGGGACTCATCCTTTTGACAGCAACTTCAGTTTGTTTCTCCAGCTGTATTAATAGGCCATAAACTCAGCCCCTGGCAATGGCAGAAGCTGGCTGGTAAACCACTTCCAGCCTGATGAGGGCAACATTTGATTGATTCATACAATGGGATTAGTGAATTGATACTGATTGTTTTTTAATTACAGTAATTCTAAGAGGTCAGACTTTTGAACTTGGTATTTAATTTCAGGTATTTTGTTTAATGTAGATATTCACATGTATTTAAGTTGCTTAAAAATTATACAGAGACACACTCCATAGGCAGTTTATAGCAAAAACAAAGTAAGACACACAGACACACATACACATTCAGAAAAAAAATATGTCCAAGGAACTATTTATGTTTTTATCTTATGATATTTGTCATGTCAACAGTGACAATAACATCACGAACTTCTTTGATAGTCATCTCTTTCTGTTATCACAAAATTTCAAGCAAAAAGCAAGGAAAATCCCCATTGTGATATTGATTTCAATTCTAAAATTTATTTTATATTAGATACTTCTTTTTTTAAATTTTTTATTAAGGTATTAGTCATATAAACTCGTATGAAGGTTTCACATGAAAAAACAATGTGGTTACTACTTTTACCCATATTATCAAATCCACATCCATATACCAATGCAGTCACTGTCCATCAGTGTAGTAAGATGCCACAGAGTCACTGTTTGCCTTCTCTGTGCTACACTGTTCACCCCGTGACCCCACACACCATGTGTACTAAACATAATACCCCTCAATTCCTTTTTCCCACCCTCCCCACCTGCCCTCTCACACCCCTCCCCTTTGGTAACCACTAGTCCCTTCTTGGAGTCTGTGAGTCTGCTGCTATTTTGTTCCTTCAATTTGGCTACATTATTATACTCCACAAATGAGGAAAATCATTTGGCACTTGTCTTTCTCTGCCTGGCTTATTTCACTGAGCATAATATCCTCCAGCTCCATCCATGTTGTTGCAAATGGTAGGATTTGTTTCTTTCTTATGGCTGAATAGTATTCCATTGTGTAAATGTACCACCTCTTCTTTATCCATTCATCTACTGATGGACACTTCGGTTGCTTCCATATCTTGGCTATTATAAATAGTGTTGTGATAAACATAGGGGTGCATATGTCTTTTTGAATCTGAGAAGTTGTATTCTTTGGGTAAATTCCAAGGAGTGGGACTCCCGGGTCAAATGTTATTTCTATTTTTAGTTTTCTGAGGAAACTCCATATTGCTTTCCGCAGTGGTTGAACTAGCTTACATTCCCACCAGCAGTGCAGGAGGGTTCCCCTTTCTCTGCATCCTCGCCAGCATTTGTTGTTCTTTGTCTTTTGATGCTAGCCGTCCTTACTGGTGTGAGGTGATATCTCATTGTGGTTTTAATTTGCATTTCCCTGATGATTAGTGATGTGGAGCATCTTTTCATGTGTCTGTTAGCCATCTGAATTTCTTCTTTGGAGAATTCTGTCTTCATATCCTCTGCCCATTTTTTAATACGGTTATTTGCTTTCTGGGTGTTGAGGCATGTGAGTTCTTTATATATTTAGATGTTAACCCCTTGTTGGATATGTCTTTTACAAATATATTCTCCCATACTGTAGGATGCCTTTTTGTTCTGTTGGTGGTGTCCTTTCCCATATAGAAGTCTTTTAGTTTGATATAGTCCCATGTGTTCATTTTTGCTCTTGTTTCCCTGGCTCGAGGAGATGCGTTCAGGAAGAAGTTGCTTATGCTTATATTCAGGAGATTTTTGCCTATGTTGTCTTGTAAGAGTTTTATAGTTTCATGACTTACTTTCATGTCTTTGATCCATTTCGAGTTTACTTTTGTGTATGGGGTTAAACAATAATCCAGTTTCATTCTCTTGCATGTAGCTGTCCAGTTTTGCCAACAGCAGCTTTTGAAGAGACTGTCATTTCCCCATTGTATGTCCATGGCTCCTTTATCATATATTAATTGACCATATATGCTTGGGTTTATATCAGGGCTCTCTAGTCTGATCCATTGTTCTGTGGGCTTGCTCTTGTGCCAGTACCAAATTGTCTTGATTACTGTGGCTTTGTAGTAGAGCTTGAAGTTGGAGAATGTAATCCCCCCAGCTTTATTCTTCCTTCTCAGGATTGCTTTAGCTATTCGGGGTCTTTTGTGGTTCCAGATGAATTTTAGAATGATTTGCTTTAGTTCACTGAAGAATGCTGTTGGTATTTGGATAGGAACTGCATTAAATCTGTAGATTGCTTTAGGCAGGATGGCCATTTTGACAATATTAATTCTTCCTATCCATGAGCAAGGGATGTGTTTCCATTTATTGGTATCTTCTTTAATTTCTCTCATGAGTGTCTTGTAATTTTCAGAGTATAGGTCTTCCACTTCCTTGGTTAGGTTTATTCCTAGGTATTTTCTTCTTTTTGATGCAATTATGAAAGGAATTGTTTCCTGATTTCTCCTTCTGCTAGTTCATTGTTAGTATATAAGAATGCCACAGATTTCTGCATATTAATTTTATATGCCACAACTTTGCTGAATTCAGATATTAGATCTAGTAGTTTTGGAGTGGATTCTTTAGAGTTTTTATGTACAATATCATGTCATCTGCAAACAGGGACAGTTTAACTTCTTCCTTGCCAATCTGGATACCTTTTGTGTCTTTGTGTTGTCTGATTGCTGTGGCTAACATCTCCAGTACTATGTTGAATAGAAGTAGGGAGGGTGGGCATCCTTGTCTGGTTCCCGATCTTAAAGGAAAAGCTTTCAGCTTCTCACTATTAAGGATAATGTTGGCTGTGGGTTTCTCATATATGGCCTTTATTCTGTTGAGGTACTTGCCCTCTATATCCATTTTGTTGGGAGTTTTTATCATGAATGGGTGTTGAATTTTGCCAACAGTTTTTATGGAGATGATCATGTGGTGGATGATATTACGGATTTTCGAATGTTGAACCATCCTTACTTCCCTGGAATAAATCCTACTTGATCATGATGGATGATCTTTTTGATGTATTTTTGAATTCAGTTTGCTAATTATTTGTTGAGTATTTTTGCATCTATGTTCATCAGGGATATTGGTCTGTAAGTTTCTTTTCTTGGTGGTGTCTTTTCCTGGTTTTTGTATTAGAGTGATGTTGGCCTAATAGAATGAGGTTGGACATATTCCCTCTTCTTCTACTCTTTGGAAATCTTTAAGGAGGATGGGTATTATGTCTTCACTAAATGTTTGATAAAATTCAGCAGTAAAGCCATCACAGGCATTTTGCTCTTAGGTAGTTTTTTGATTACCAATTCAATTTCATTGCTGGTAATTGGTTTGCTCAGATTTTCTGTTTTTCTCTTGGTCAGCCTTTGAAGGTTGTTTTTTTCTAGTAAGCTGTCCATTTCCTCTAGGTTATGCAGTTTGTTAGTATATAATTTTTCATAGTATTCTCTAATAATTCTTTGTATTTCTGTGCTGTCCATAGTGATTTTTCCTTTCTCATTTTTGATTCTGTTTACGTGTGTAGACTTTCTATTTTTCTTGATAACTCTGGCTATGGGTTTATCTATTTTGTTTATTTTTTCTGTGAACCAGCTCCTGCTTTCACTGTTTCTTTCTATTGTTTTATTCTTCGCGATTTTATTTATTTCTGCTCTAATCTTTATTATGTCCCTCCTTCTACTGACTTTTGGCCACTTTTGTTCTTCTTTTTCTAGTATTGTTAATTGTGAGTTTAGACTGCTCATATGGGAATGTTCTTCTTTCTGAGGTAGGCCTGTACTGCAATATACTTTCCTCTTAACACAGCCTTTCCTGCATCCCACAGATTTTGTGATGTTGAATTATTGTTCTCATTTATCTCCATATATTGCTTGATCTCTGTTTTTATTTGGTCATTGATCCATTGATTATTTAGGAGCATGTTGTGAAACTTCCATATGTTTGTGGGATTTTTCATTTTCTTTTCAAAATATATTTCTAGTTTCATACCTTTGTGGTCTGAGATACTGGTTGGTACAATTTCAGTCTTTTTGTATTTACCGAGGCACTTTTTGTATCTTAGGATATGATTTATTCTTTTTTTATATATGTAATTTATTTTATTATTATTAATCAACAATTACATGTGCAATATTATGATTATTAAACTACCCCTTCATCAGGTCCCCCGACCAACCCCATTACAGTCACTGTCCATCAGCGTAGTGAGATGCTATAGAATCACTACTTGTCTTCTCTGAGTTGGACTGCCCTCCCCGTGCCCCCCCAACATTACATCTGCTAATCGTAATGCCCCTTTTTCCCTCTTATCTCTCCCTTCCCAACCATTTCCCCAGTCCCTTTCCCTTTGGTAACTATTAGTCCGTTCTTGGGTTCTGTGAGTCTGCTGCTGTTTTGTTCCTTCAGTATTTTTTCTTTATTCTTATACACCACATATGAGTGAAATCATTTGATACTTGTTTTTTTTGGCTTGGCTTATTTCACTGAGCATAATATCCTCTGGCTCCATCCATGTTGTTGCAAATGGTAGCATTTGTTCTCTTATGGCTGAATAACATTCCATTGTGTATATGTACCACATCTTCTTTATCCATTCATCTACTGATGGACGCTTAGGTTCCTTCCATTTCTTGGCTATTGTAAATAGTGCTGCGATGAACATAGGGGTGCATATGTCTTTTTCAAACTGGGCTGCTGCATTCTTAGCGTAAATTCCTAGGAGTAGGATTCCTGGGTCAAATAGTATTTCTATTTTGAGTTTTTTGAGGAACCTCCATACTGCTTTCCACAATGGTTGAACTAATTTGCATTCCCACTAGCAGTGTACGAGGGTTCCCTTTTCTCCACATCCTCGCCAACATTTGTTGTTGTTTGTGTTTTGCATGTTGGCTATCCTCAGTGGTGTGAGGTGATATCTCATTGTGGTTTTAATCTGCATTTCTCTGATGATTAGTGATGTGGAGCATCTTTTCATGTGCCTCTTGGCCATCTGAATTTCTTCTTTAGAGAAGTGTCTATTCATGTCCTCTGCCCATTTCTTAATTGGATTATTTGCTTTCTGTTTGTTAGGTGCATGAATTCTTTACGTATTTTGGATGTCAACCCTTTATCAGATACGTTTTTTATGAATATATTCTCCCATACTGTAGGATGTCTTTTTTTCTACTGATGGTGTCCTTTGCTGTACAGAAGCTTTTCAGCTTGATATAGTCCCACTTGTTCATTTTTGCTTTTGTTTCCCTTGCCCGGGGAGATATGTTCATGAAGAAGTTGCTCATGTTTATGTCCAAGACATTTTTGCCTATGTTTTTTTCTAAGAGTTTTATGGTTTCATGACTTACATTCAGGTCTTTGATCCACCTTGAGTTTACCTTTGTGTATGGGGCTAGACAATAATCCAGTTTCATTCTTTTACATGTAGCTGTCCAGTTTTGTCAACACCAGCTGCTGAAGAGGCTGTCAGCTCCCCATTGTATAGCCAAGGCTCCTTTATCAAATATTAATTGACTGTATATGTTTGGGTTAATGTTTGGATTTTCTATTCTGTTCCACTGGTCTGTGGGTCTGTTTTTGTGCCTATACCAAATTGTCTTCATTACTGTGACTTTGTAGTAGACCTGGAAGTCAGGAAGCGTAATACCCCCTGTTTTATTCCTCCTTCTCAGGATTGCTTTGGCTATTCGGGGTCTTTTGTGGTTCCATATGAATATTAGAATTATTTGTTCCAGTTCATTGAAGAAAGCTGTTGGTAGTTTGATAGGGATTGCATTGAATCTGTAGATTGCTTTAGGTAGTATAGCCATTTTGACAATGTTTATTCTTCCTAGCCAAGAGCATGGGATGCATTTCCATTTGTTAGTGTCCTCTTTAATTTCTCTTAGGAGTGTCTTGTAGTTTTCAGAGTACAGGTCTTTCACTTCCTTCGTTAGGTTTATTCCTAGGTATTTTATTCTTTTTGGTGCAATTGTGAATGGAATTGTTTTTCTGATTTCTCTTTCTGTTAGTTCATCATTAGTGTATAGGAAAGCAACAGATTTCTGTATGTTAATTTTGTATCCTGCGACTTTGCTGAATTCAGATATTAGTTCTAGTCGTTTTGGAATGGAATCTTTAGGGTTTTTTTATGTACAGTATCATGTCATCTGCAAATAGTGACAATTTGACTTTTTCTTTACCAATCTGGATGGCTTGTATGTCTTTGTTTTGTCTGATTGCTGTGGCTAGGACCTCCAGGACTATGTTGAATAACAGTGGAGAGAGTGGGCATCCCTGTCTTGTTCCCGATCTTAGATGAAAAGCTTTCAACGTCCCGCCATTAAGTATGATGTTAGCTGTGGGTTTGTCATATATAGCCTTTATGATGTTGAGGTACTTGCCCTCTATACCCATTTTGTTGAGAGTTTTAATCATGAATGTACGCTGAATGATGTCAAATGCTTTTTCAGCATCTATGGAGATGATCATGTCGTTTTTGTTCTTCTTTTTGTTGATGTGATGGATGATGTTGATGGATTTTCGAATGTTGTGCCATGCTTGCATACCTGGGATGAATCCCACTTGATCATGTTGTATGATCCTCTTGATGTATTTTTGAATTTTGTTTGCTCATATTTTGTTGAGTATTTTTGCATCTACGTTCATCAGGGATATTGGTCTGTAATTTTCTTTTTTGGTGATGTCTTTGCCAGGTTTTGGTATTAGAGTGATACTGGCTTCATAGAATGAGTTTGGAAGTATTCCCTCCTCTTCTATTTTTTGAAAAACCTTAAGGAGAATGGGTGTTATTTCTTCTCTATATGTCTGGTAGAATTCAGAGTACAGAGAAATTGATTACCAATTCGATTTCGTCGCTTGTGATCGGTCTGTTTAGTTTCTCTGTTTCTTGCTTGGTCAGTCTTGGAAGGTTGTATTTTTCTAAGTTGTCCATTTCTTCTATGTTTTCCAGCTTGGTAGCATATAGATTCTCATAATATTCTCTTATGATTCTTTGTGTTTCTGTGAGGTCCACCGTGATTTTTCCTTTTTCATTTCTGATTGTGTTTATGTGTATAGATTCTCTTTTTCTCTTAGTGAGTCTGGCTAGGGGTTTATCTATTTTGTTTATTTTTTCGAAGAACCAGCTCTAGGTTTCATTGATTTTTTTCTATTGTTTTATTCTTCTCAATTTTATTTATATCTTCTCTAATCTTTATTATGTCCCTCCTTCTGGTGACTTTGGGCCTCATTTGTTCTTCTTTTTCCAATTTCAGTAATTGTGTCTTTGGACTATTCATTTGGGAATGTTCTTCCTTCTTTAAATAGGCCTGGATTGAAATATACTTTCCTCTTAGAAATGCCTTTGCTGCGTCCCACAGAAGTTGTGGCTTTGTGTTGTTGTTGTCATTAGTCTCCATATATTCTTTGATTTCTGTTTTGATTTGGTCGTTAACCCATTGATTAATTAGGAGAGTGCTGTTAAGTCTCCATGTATTTGCGAGCCTTTTTGATTTCTTTCTAAAATTTATTTCTAGTTTTATACCTTGGTCATTTGAGAAATTGGTTGGTAGGATTTCAATATTTTTGAAATTACTGAGGTTCTTTTTGTGGCCTAGTATGTGGTCTATTCTGGAAAATGTTCCATGTGCACTTGAGAAGAATGTGTATCCTGTTGCTTTTGGGTGTAGAGTTCTGTAGATGTCTGTTAGGTCCATCTGTTCTAGTGTGTTGTTCAGTGCCTCTGTGTCTTTAATTATTTTCTGTCAGGTTGATCTGTCCTCTGGAGGGAGTGGTGTGTTGAAGTCTCCTAAGATGAATGCATTGCTGTCTATTTCCTCCTTTAATTCTGTTAGTATTTGTTTCACATATGTAGGTGCTCTTGTGTTTGGGGCATTGGATTGACCCCTTTAGCATTATGTACTGTCCTTCTTGGTCTCTTGTGATTTTCTTTGTTTTGAAGTCTATTTAGTCTGATACAAGTACAGCAACTCCTGCTTTTTTCTCCCTATTATTTGCATGAAATATCTTTTTCCATCCCTTCACTTTTAGTCTGTGTATGTCTTTGGGTTTAAAGTGAGTCTCTTGTCAGTAGCATATAGATGAGTCTTTTTTTTCTATCCATTCATTGACTTTGTGTCTTTTGATTGTTGCATTCAGACCATTTACATTTAGGGTGATGATTAATAGGTATGTACTTATTGCCATTGCTCACTTCATGGTTACCAAAGGTTCAAGGTTAACTTACTTACTATCTAAGAGTCTAACTTAACTCACTAAATATGCTATTACAAACACAGTCTAAAGCTTCTTTTTTTCTCCTCCTTTTTCTTCCTCCACCATTCTTTAAATATTAGGTATCATATTCTGTACTCTTTGTCTGTCCCTTGATTGACTTTGGGGATAGTTGATTTAATTTTGCAGTTGCTTAGTAATTAACTGTTCTATTTTCTTTAATGTGGTTTTATTACATCTGGTGACAGCTATTTAACCTTAGGAACACTTCCATCTATAGCAGTCCCTCCAAAATACACTGTAGAGATGGTTTGTGGGAGGTAAATTCTCTCAGCTTTTGCTTACCTGAAAATTGTTATATCCCTCCTTCAAATTTAAATGATAACCTTGCCAGATAAAGTATTCTTGGTTCGAGGCCCTCTGTTTCATTGCATTAAATACATCATGCCACTCCCTTCTGGCCTGTAAGGTTTATGCTAGCCTGATGTGTCTTCCTTTGTATGTGATCTTATTTTTCTCTCTGGCTGCTTTTTGTAGTAATCTGTCCTTATCTTTTATCTTTGCCATTTTAATTAGTATATGTCTTGGTGTTGCCTTCCTTTAGTCCCCTGTGTTGAGAGATCTGTACACCTCCATGGCCTGAGAGACTATTTCCTCCCCCAGATTGGGGAAGGTTTTAGCAATTACATCCTCAAAGACACTTTCTATCCCATTTTCTTTCTATTCTTATTCTGTATCCCTATAATGTGAATATTGTTCCATTTGGACTGGTCACACAGTTCTCTCAATATTCTTTCATTCTTGGAAATTCTTTTTTCTCTCTGTGCCTCAGCTTCTTTGTATTCCTCTTCTCTAATTTCTATTTCATTTATCGTCTCCTCCACTGTATCTAATCTGTTTTTAATACTTTCCATTGTATGTTTCATTTCTGATACTGTGTTCCATAATGATTGGATCTCTGACTAGAATTCATCCCTGAGTTCTTGAATATTTTTCTGTACCTCCATGAGCATGTTAGTGATTTTTACTTTGAAATATGCTTCAGGCAGATACATGAGGTCGATTTCATTTGAATCTTTCTCAGGGGTTGTATTCATATTTATAATTTTACTTTGAACCAGGTTCCTTTGATGTTTCATATTTGTATATGACACCCTCTAGTGCCCAGAAGCTCTACTCTCTGGAGCTGCTCAGACCCTGAAGCAATGTTGGGGTCTTAGGGGAGTTGTATTGGTGCCTGGGGGAGGAAAGAGCTGTTTCCTGCCTCCTGGCTCCTATACCTGTCTCCACTGCCAGAACCAGTGGGCCGAGCACACAGGTATAAGCCTCTATACTTTACGTTTGTAGTTGCTGTAGACATGGCTTCCCTCTGGCCAACCTAACACCAGGGTAAGGTTTGCTGGTTTGCAAGCCAGGTGGGGCTGGCTAGGAGAAAGACACAGTAGGTTGCTTATCACGGAGGGGTCCTTGGATCTGTGTAGCCAGCCAGGGAGCCGTAGCTCCTGAAGATTGTGAAAGTTCCCAACCTGCTGGGCAGAGCGCACCTGGAGAATTTTGTCTACCTGTCCTTTCTCCTGAGCAATAAGGTCTTTGCAATCTTTGGCCCTTTAGCAGCCCTTTCTGTTAGGAAGCCTCTCAGACTGCCCACCTTTCTTTTGTCCCAGAGCAGCCGGATATGGATCCCTACCTTCCACAAGTGGCTGGAATCTCAGTCTCTCCAGGTATTCTGCCGGTCTTAGCTTTCCAACCCCCTAATCATGAGAGTACCATGAAAACACCATGAAATGTAGGTTTGTGCTCCCAGAACAGATCTCTGGAGTTCGGTATTCAGCAGTCCATGCCTCCACTCCCTCCTTGCCTCTGTTTCTCTTCCTCGCCCCAGAGAGCTGGGGTGGGGGAAGGGCTTGGGTCCTCCCAGGCCATGGCTTTGGTACATTACCCTGTTCCATGAGTTTTATTCTTTCTCCAGGTGTATGCAGTTTGGCACAGTCCTCTTTCCTATTGCTCTTTCAGGATTAGTTGTATTAGTTGTATTTTTGTATTATATGCGGTTTTAGGAGGAAGCCTCTGTCTCACCTCTCACTCCACCATCTTTAATCCTGTCCCTTATGTCCCTTTCTATTAGATACTTCTTTTATACCTTAGGCTATCTGATTATTCTACTAGCTCTAAGATTATTCAGTACAGCTCTATCAAAATCTCTTTCTTACAGTAAGCAAATCAGTGTAATATCTAAGAGCGCCTTCCCACTTCTGATGGTGCTTGTTTTCCACAATTGCCTCTTGTAAACTTTGCTAGCTTCAACCAGTGACTTTTGAGATGTTAATTTTCAATGTCTGAAGGGGTTTTTCTTCCAACAGTTACTAAAAATTTCATGGCGGTCTTGAAGGCCCGAAAGCTATTGACCCTACAGAATGAATATTTAATGGGGGAAATTCCAGGAACATAGCCAAAACATGTGGGGCTAGTTGGGATCTGGAAGGCCTTTCTTAAATTACAGCCCCATAAGAACCTTTAAATTGGTCACCTATGCTGCATAAATTATCCTGCTTGAATAAATTGTCCTGTGAAAAGGTATCCTATAACTGTAACATAGACACTCAAAAGTTTTTATCCTAGATTACATGTAAAATATCATGATAATGCCCACCTAAGTGTTATATAACAATGTCATATGGATAAAAAAGTATAGTGGTTAATTATAATAAGGCTAATTAGTGTTTACCTTCTACTTTTCTCTTGCAACTCCTTTATAAACAGAAGCTAATTAATAATTACATGCCAATACATTGTCTTCAAAGAAATTAATGCTTTAGATTATGATTTATTTTTAGCTCATGTGCTTCTTCAGCATTTTTATTTGTTGCAACATTGTACAACAGAAGGCAGTTATTTTTCTTCTGTTCCACTGCAAGCAGGTAGAAGGTGTTTTGACCTCTTGTTACATTCATTTGTGTTTGCAAGAGC
>JAVSCE010006587.1:600000-782412 GCA_032199065.1 Smutsia gigantea
CAAAGAAGCCGAGGCACAGAGAGAAAAAAGGATCTCTAAGAATGAAAGAATATTGAGAGAACTGTGTAACCAATCCAAATGGAACAATATGTGCATTATAGGGGTACCAGAAGAAGGACAGAAAGAAAAAGGGATAGAAAGTGTCTTTGAGGAGGTAATTGCTGAAAATTTCCTCAATCTGGGGAAGGAGATAGTCTCTCAAACCATGGAGATGCACAGAACTCTCAACACAAGGGACCCAAGGAAGACAACATCAAGACATATAATAATTAAAATGGCAAAGATCGGACTTCCGGGAATATGGCGGTGTGAGCAGGGCGGCAGAAATCTCCTCCCAACACTATATTTATCTACGAAAACACAGAAAATACATCTATTCCTAAAAGAGAGACGAGAACACACAGGAAAGCGCACAGCGTGCAGCTATACCCGAGAGGACTCGGCACCCCAAGAGGCGGGTAAGATCCGGAGCCGCGACCCGGCGGGACCCGAGCCCTCCCCCACCCCAGCGCACCGGCGGGAGGAGAGGATCCAGAGCCGGGAGGGAGTGGAAGCACACCCCGCGAAGTAGTAGCCAGCCCCGGTGATCTGCGCGGGGAGCGCTGACCCACATTGCGCAGTGCAGCGGAGATTGGAGAGACAGAGGGGCAGGATCTGAGCGGGGAACGCGCCAGGGGGCTTGCAGCCGGCTCCGGGAAGGAAAAAAAAAGTGCGCGCTTTCCTCAGCGGTCTTAAAGAGACAGGAGCCCAGCGGAGGAGCCGGATCGCCCCAGCACACTCAGCCCAGCAGGCTGGGAGTCCTGGGGAGTTTCAGACGCCTTAGCTGGCGACTGAGGAAGCGTAGCCATACTTAACACTTCTCACTGAGATCAACAGCCTCCTATTCGTTCCCACCCCTGCCAGAGCGATAAAGGGCCCTGCGGAGCGGCACAGTCACAGCTGTGGAATAGTGGGGCAATAGCGCCACCTAGAGCATTCCCACAGAATCTACGTCCGGTGGGCCTTTTTTTGTTGTTGTTGTTTTTTGTTTTGTTTTGTTTTTTTGTTTTGTTTTTGTTTTTTCTTTTCTTTCGTTTTTTTCTTTTTCTTTCTTCTTTTTTTTCTTTTTTTCTCTTTTTTTTCTCTTTTTTCTTCTCTTTTTAAAGTCTTAAAGAGCCCAGCTGATATACGTGGCAACTATCAGTGACCAAATTATACAGCCATGAAAAGACAGAGGAATATGGTTCAGACCAAAATCAACCAGACAACCCCAGAGAGGGAGTCTGAAGGGATGGAAATGCACAGCCTCCCTGAAAAAGAATTCAGAATAAAAGTCATAACCATGCTGATGGACCTACAGAGAAATGTGCAAGAGCTGAGGGAGGAAGTGAGGGAACTGAGGAAAGACAATACAGAAATCAGACAAGCGATCGACGGGCTTAACAGCAGAATGGATGAGATGCGAGAGACTGTTAATGGAATAGAAAACAGAGAACAGGAGTACAGAGCAGCTGAGGCAGAGAGAGATAAAAGGATTTCTAGGAATGAAAGAATATTAAGAGAACTGTGTGACCAATCCAAACGGAACAATATTCGCATTATAGGAGTACCAGAGGAAGAAGAGAGAGAAAAAGGGATAGAAAGTGTCTTTGAAGAAATAATTGCTGAAAACTTTCCCTCGCTGGGGAAGGAAGTAGTCTCGCAGTCCACCGAAGCTCATAGATCTCCCAACACAAGGGACCCAAGGAAGACAACACCAAGACACATAATAATTAAGATGGCAAAGATCAGAGATAAAGACAGGGTATTAAAGGCAGCTAGAGAGAGAAAAAGATCACCTACAAAGGAAAACCCATCAGACTATCATCAGACTTCTCAACAGAAACCTTACAGGCCAGAAGAGAAAGGCATGATATATTTAACGTAATGAAACAGAAGGGCCTCGAACCAAGAATATTGTATCCAGCACGATTATCGTTTAAATATGATGGAGGGATTAAACAATTTCCAGATAAACGAAAGTTAAGAGAGTTTGCCTCTCATAAACCACCACTACAGGATATCTTAAATGGACTGCTCTAGATGGAAGCACACCTAAGGCTAAAAAGATGTCACCAGAGAAAAAAAAATCATAGCAAAGAAAGCAGACCATCCAAATACTAACTAAAGGCAAAGAATAAAACACCTATTATAGAAAGAATGGAGGAGGAGGAATAAGAAGGGAGAGAAAGAAAGAAACATCAGACTGTGTTTACAATAACTTAACAAGAAAGTTAAGTTAGATTGTTAGATAGTAAAGAAGCAACCCTTGAACCCTTGGTAACCACGAATCTAAAGCCAGCAATGGCAATAAGTACACACCTATCAATAATCACCCTAAATGTAAATGGACTGAATGCACCAATCAAAAGACACAGAGTAACAGAATGGATAAAAAAGCAAGACCCATCTATATGCTGCCTACAAGAAACTCACCTCAAATCCAAAGATATACACAGACTAAAAGTGAAGGGATGGAAAAAGATATTTCATGCAAACAACAAAAAGAAAAAAGCAGGTGTTGCAGTACTTGTATCAGACAAAATAGACTTCAAAACGAAGAAAGTAGCAAAAGATAAAGAAGGACATTACATAATGATAAAGGGGTCAGTCCAACAAGAAGATATAACCATTATAAATATATATGCACCCAACACAGGAGCACCAGCATATGTGAGACAAATACTAACAGAATTAAAGGAGGAAATAGACAGCAATGCATTCATCTTAGGAGACTTCAACACACCACTCACTCCAGAGGACAGATCAACCAGACAGAAAATAAGTAAAGACACAGAGGCACTGAACAACACACTAGAACAGATGGACCTAACAGACATCTACAGAACTCTACACCCAAAAGCAGCAGGATACACATTCTTCTCAAGTGCACATGGAACATTTTCCAGAATAGACCACATACTAGGCCACAAAAAGAACCTCAGTAATTTCAAAAATATTGAAATCCTACCAACCAACTTCTCAGATCACCAAGGTATAAAACTAGAAATAAATTTTAGAAAGAAATCAAAAAGGCTCACAAATACATGGAGACTTAACAACACTCTCCTAATTAATCAATGGGTTAACGACCAAATCAAAACAGAAATCAAAGAATATATGGAGACTAATGACAACAACAACACAAAGCCACAACTTCTGTGGGACGCAGCAAAGGCAGTTCTAAGAGGAAAGTATATTGCAATCCAGGCCTATTTAAAGAAGGAAGAACATTCCCAAATGAATAGTCTAAAGACACAATTACTGAAATTGGAAAAAGAAGAACAAATGAGGCCCAAAGTCACCAGAAGGAGGGACATAATAAAGATTAGAGAAGAAATAAATAAAATTGAGAAGAATAAAACAATAGAAAAAATCAATAAAACCAAGAGCTGGTTCTTTGAAAAAATAAACAAAATAGATAAACGCCTAGCCAGACTCATTAAGAGAAAAAGAGAATCTACACACATAAACACAATCAGAAAGGAGAAAGGAAAAATCATGACGGACCCCACAGAAATACAAAGACTCATAAGAGAATATTATGAGAATCTATATGCTAACAAGCTGGAAAACATAGAAGAAATGGACAACTTCTTAGAAAAATACAACCTTCCAAGACTGACCAAGCAAAAAACAGAAAAACTAAACAGACCAATCACCAGTGATGAAATCGAATTGGTAATCAAAAAACTACCCAAGAACAAAACCCCCGGGCCTGATGGATTCACCTCTGAATTCTACCAGACATATAGAGAAGAAATAACACCATTCTCCTTAAAGTTTTCCAAAAAATAGAAGAGGAGGGAATACTTCCAAACTCATTCTATGAAGCCAGCATCACTCTAATACCAAAACCGGGCAAAGACCTCACCAAAAAAGAAAATTACAGACCAATATCCCTGATGAACGTAGATGCAAAAATACTCAACAAAATATTAGCAAACCGAATTCAAAAATACATCAAGAGGATCATACACCATGATCAAGTGGGATTCATCCCAGGGATGCAAGGATGGTACAACATTCGAAAATCCATCAACATCATCCACCACATGAACAAAAAGAAGAACAAAAACCACATGATCATCTCCATAGATGCTGAAAAAGCATTTGACACAATTCAGCATCCATTCCTGATTAAAACTCTCAACAAAATGGGTATAGATGGCAAGTATCTCAACATCATAAAGGCTATATATGACAAACCCACAGCTAACATCATACTTAATGGCGAGACGCTGAAAGCTTCTCATCTAAGATTCGGAACAAGACAGGGATGCCCACTCTCTCCACTGTTATTCAATATAGTACTGGAGGTCCTAGCCACAGCAATCAGACAAAACAAAGACATACAAGGCATCCAGATTGGTAAAGAAGAAGTCAAATTGTCACTATTTGCAGATGACATGATACTGTACATAAAAAACCCTAAAGATTCCATTCCAAAACTACTAGAACTAATATCTGAATTCAGCAAAGTTGCAGGATACAAAATTAACACACAGAAATCTGTTGCTTTCCTATACACTAATGATGAACTAACAGAAAGAGAAATCAGAAAAACAATTCCATTCACAATTGCATCAAAAAGAATAAAATACCTAGGAATAAACCTAACGAAGGAAGTGAAAGACCTGTACTCTGAAAACTACAAGACACTCCTAAGAGAAATTAAAGAGGACACTAACAAATGGAAATGCATCCCATGCTCTTGGCTAGGAAGAATAAATATTGTCAAAATGGCTATACTACCTAAAGCAATCTACAGATTCAATGCAATCCCTATCAAACTACCAACAGCTTTCTTCAATGAACTGGAACAAATAATTCTAAAATTCATATGGAACCACAAAAGACCCCGAATAGCCAAATCAATCCTGAGGAGGAGGAATAAAACAGGGGGAATTACACTCCCTGACTTCAAGCTCTACTACCAAGCCACAGTAATCAAGACAATTTGGTATTGGCACAAAAACAGACCCACAGACCAGTGGAACATCCAAACATTAACCCAAACATATACAGTCAATTAATATTTGATAAAAGTGCCTTGGATATACAATGGGGAGATGACAGCCTCTTCAGCAGCTGGTGTTGGAAAAACTGGACAGCTACATGTAAGAGAATGAAACTGGACTACTGTCTAGCCCCATACACAAAGGTAAACTCAAGGTGGATCAAAGACCTGAATGTAAGTCATGAAACCATAAAACTCTTAGAAAAAAACATAGGCAAAAATCTCTTGGACATAAACATGAGCAACTTCTTCATGAACATATCTCCCCGGGCAAGGGAAACAAAAGCAAAAATGAACAAGTGGGACTATATCAAGCTGAAAAGCTTCTGTACAGCAAAGGACACCATCAGTAGAACAAAAAGACATCCTACAGTATGGGAGAATATATTCATAAAAAACCTATCTGATAAAGGGTTGACATCCAAAATATATAAAGAACTCATGCACCTTAACAAACAGAAAGCAAATAATCCAATTAAGAAATGGGCAGAGGCCATGAATAGACACTTCTCCAAAGAAGAAATTCAGATGGCCAACAGGCACATGAAAAGATGCTCCACATCGCTAACCATCAGAGAAATGCAGATTAAAACCACAATGAGATATCACCTCACACCAGTGAGGATGGCCAACATCCAAAACACAAACAACAACAAATGTTGGCGAGGATGTGGAGAAAAGGGAACCCTCCTACACTACTGGTGGGACTGCAAATTAGTTCAACCATTGTGGAAAGCAGTATGGAGGTTCCTCAAAAATCTCAAAATAGAAATACCATTTGACCCAGGAATTCCACCCTAGGAATTTACCCTAAGAATGTAGCAGCCCAATTTCAAAAGGACAGATGCACCCCTATGTTTATTGCAGCACTATTTACAATAGCCAAGAAATGGAAGCAACTTAAGTGTCCATCAGTAGAGGAATGGATAAAGAAGATGTGGTACATATACACAATGGAATATTATTCAGCCATAAGAAGAAAACAAATCCTACCATTTGCAACAACATGGATGGAGCTAGAGGGTATTATGCTCAGTGAAATAAGCCAAGCCGAAAAAGACAAGTATCAAATGATTTCACTCATATGTGGAGTATAAGAACAAAGAAAAAATACTGAAGGAACAAAACAGCAGCAGACTCACAGAACCCAAGAACGGACTAATAGTTACCAAAGGGAAAGGGACTGGGGAAAATGGGCGGGAAGGGAGGGATAAGAGGGAAAAGGGGGCATTATGATTAGCAGATGTAATGTTGGGGGGGCACGGGGAGGGCAGTACAACTCAGAGAAGACAAGTAGTGATTCTATAGCATCTCACTACGCTGATGGACAGTGACTGCAATGGGATTGGTGGGGGGGGACCTGATGAAGGGTAGTTTAATAACCGTAATATTGCACATGTAATTGTAGATTAATGATAACAAAATAAATTATATTTAAAAAAATGTCCATCCTGCCTAAAGCAATCTATAGATTCAATGCAATCCCTATCAAAATACCAACAGCATTCTTCAATGAACTAGAGCAAATCATTCTAAAATTCATATGGAACCACAAAAGACCCCGAATAGCCAAAGCAGTCCTGAGAAGGAAGAATAAAGTGAGGGTAATTTTGCTCCCTGACTTCAAGCTCTACTACAAAGCCACAGTAATCAAGGCAATTTGCTACAGGCACAAGAACAGACCCATAGACCAATGGAACAGACAGATTAGAGAGCCCAGATATAAACCCAACCATATATGGTAAATTAATATGTGATAAAGGAGCCATGGATATACAATGGAGAAATGACAGCCTCTTCAAAAACTGGTATTGGCAAAACTGGACAGCTATATGTAAGAGAATGAAACTGGATTATTGTCTAACCCCATATACAAAAAGAAACTCATAATGGATCAAAGACCTGAATGTAGTCATGAAACCATAAAACTCTTAGAAAAAAATGTAGGCAAAAATCTCTTGGACATAAACATGAGCAACTTCTTCATGAATATATCTCCCGGGCAAGGGAAACAAAAGCAAAAATGATCAAATGGGACTATGTCAAACTATAAAGGTTCTGTATAGTAAAGGACACTATCAGTAGAAGAAAAAGACATCCTACAGTATGGGAGAATATATTCATAAATGACATATGTGATCAGGGGTTGATATCCAAATTATATAAAGAGCTCACGCACCTCAACAAACAAAAAGCAAATAAGCCAATTAAAAAATAGGCAGAGGAACTGAACAGTCACTTCTCCAAAGAAGAAATTCATATGGCCAACAGGCACATGAAAAGATGCTCCACATCGCTAATCATCAGAGAAATGCAGATTAAAACCACAATGAGATATCACCTCACACCAATTAGGATGGCCAACATCCAAAAGACAAACAAGGACAAATGTTGGCGAGGATGTGGAGAAAGGAGAACCCTCCTACACTGCTGGGGGGAATGTTAAATAGTTCAACCATTGTGGAAAGCAGTATGGAGGTTCCTCAAAAAACTCAAAATAGAAATACCATTTGACCCAGGAATTCCACTCCTAGGAATTTACCCTAAGAATGCAGCAGCCCAGTTTCAAAAACACATATGCACCCCCATGTTTATCACAGCACTATTTACAATAGCCAAGAAATGGAAGAACCTATGTGTCCATCAGTAGATGAATGGATAAAGAAGATGAGGTACATATACACAATGGAATACTGTTCAGCCATAAGAAGAAAACAAATCCTACCATTTACAACAACATGGATGGAGCTAGAAGGTATTATGCTCAGTGAAATAAGCCAGGCGAGGAAAGACAAGTATCAAATGATTCCACTCTTCTGTGGAGTATAAGTATAGAGCCAAAACTGAAGGAACAAAACAGCAACAGACTCACAGAACCGAAGAATGGACTAACAGTTACCAAAGGGAAAGGGACTGGGGAGGATGGGTGGGAAGGGAGGGATAAGGGGGAAAAAGGGGCATCATGATTAGCACACATAATGTATGGGGGGCACGGGGAAGGCAGTGTAACAGAGAGAAAACAAGTAGTGACTCTATAGCATTTTACTACATTGATGGACAGTGAGTGTAATGGGTTATGTGGTGGGGACTTGATAATAGGGGAATCTAATAGCCATAATGTTGTTCATGTAATTGTACATTAATAATAGTAAAAAAGAAAAGTGCTGAGAATTTTAAATGGTATCCTCAATCCCATAATCTTGTATTTTCTCACTCTGTATGTATCTTTCCAACAATAATTTTCAACTGGAAAAATTCTCTGCACTGGTATTATATATTACATAACCGACCAGAAAGCTAAGAGCTTCCCAACTATGCTTTTTCTAAGTCATTTAAATTTATGCACCGAAGAATTTTTAGGCCAATTATTTAACAATTAATTTGAAATAGTTACATAGTTCAGAACTGTGGTCATATATTATAAAGCAAACAAAGATAAGGTTAAATCACCATGTTAAGTAATTTTGAGGTTTGCAATCTTAAGAATTAAAAGGTACTGAAATAAATTCCTCTCAAAGAAATGTTTCTGAGATCAGGTCATGTATCATCGTTCTCAAAGAGTTATTAAAAAGGTGTTTTCAAAAAATGTGAATAAATTCTGTGTAATTCTTTATGTAAAGTTGCACCTTCAAAAAGAGTACTGATTATTCATAAATGTAACTGTGCTTTTTAGAACTTCTTATAAACTTGAAATGTTTCTTAGTGGGAAAAACCTATGATTTTCCTCTGTATGACAAGAATCATAGCTGACATTACAGTGTTAGTGGAAGTATCACATCAATACAAGGGCATGTCTGGCACAGAGTAGGTGCTCTAAATTCAGTAGCTAATTTTAATGCTTCACAGTGAAATTACAGTGAATTAAAATCTTTTACAGTAAAAATTCTTTTATAAAGTTGATTTGTTTTTACATTAAATCCTTCTTGTTTATTTGTTGAGAAAAAAAAGGACACATGGCCAGTTCTCTAAATGGCAAAAATATATATTCATGTTGTGACCACATAGATTGTAGCGCTCATTAATTAAAGGAAGAAGGTAATGTATCAAAAAGAAGCTTTAACCAGAGGAAAAATTGGGGGTTATGGTGCATTTCTTAATGTAAGAAGCTCTTATTCTTTAACCTTATGCTTTTCTTTTTTAAACTGGAAACACTTGTATTACTGGTTACAAACCAAAATTCTCTCCTTAAGGAGTTCATCAATCATACTTCTAAAACCTTACTGTACAGATGAGAAATCAAACTGCTCTCTAGTTTACAAATTGAAGATTATGGCAATAAATTCCAAGATGTTGACTCCTGCATCCATTTATATTGCTCTATTAGTACTCAATTTGTATATGTGAATATTTACGAACCCCTGGAGGTTTACAATTAAAATGAATGAGAATTCTTGGTAAGGAAAGGAAGAGAAGGTCTTCTTAGTGAAAGTTTGAAGGACCAAATTTTTAAATGTGACAAACAGCTTTCTTAGGAACAGAGATAATCAGTTCAAAAACTTTTTATAGCCATCATCCTACATCAACTGATTCCGTTACCTATGCTTTCTCTCCCGTTTAAACCAGCCACACATACACCAGCAGAGCACTGCCTTTTGAGGGTTCTCAACCTTCACAAATGGAACTGGACCTTTAAGAGTCCTCAGTAATATATCACTAGTTGGCCCTGAGTCCCCAGCTGCCTGTCATGGCAAATCCATTTTTGCTTCAAGGCTCTTCACTAATTGTTATTCAAACAGTATGTTTCCTCCTTTACCCTGTTTCTTCCTTCTTTCCTAGTCCTGTGTCGTCCTTCCCTCCCACGCCACCAAAAGATAGTATTTTATGAAGTCTTTGTTGTGGTACCCTAGCCCTCCCAGCCTCTCCTCATTCAGTTTCCTCAATCAAAACTTACTTGGAGGAACACTGGACTAGAGTCAGGTAGCCTCAAAACTATCATATACAAGTAGGTAATCTAAATTACCCTGGCTTTGAATTTTTTTTTAATTTGTAAAATGTACTTAAATATACCTGTGCCCAAATATTGAGTATAGAAACAATGTTTTGTTTTTGTAGAATTCCTGGCAAGAAAGAAAATACTGAGCAAATACCAGTATTTTATTTAGTTTTTGCTCCAAATATATCACTGCAAATCTTAATAGCTTAAAACAACAATGATAAATTATCACTGCTTATGATTTCTGTGGATCAAAATATTAAGAAAGGCTCAGCTGGGCCACCTTGCTTGGAGTCTTTTGTGCAGTTGCAGTCAGATGTCATCTGGGACTGCAGTCATCTGAAGGAAGCAGGTTAGTCCTGGCTGTGGTCTGGGGGTTCAGTGTCTCTCTGTGAAGACTTTTCCACAGAACTGCTTGACTATACTGATGGTATGGTGGCTTCCTCTGGAGTGAGGGATCTAAGAAAAAAAGGTGAAAATTGCAATGCCATTTATCAACTAGCCTTGGAACACACACCACAATTTCCACTGTATTCTGTCAGTCACACAGGGGCAGCCCTGATTTCATTTGAGAGATGTTACATGAAAATATGAATATCAGAGGGCATGGATCACTGGCTACCATTATGAGGTATTGCTTTCCTTAGAGAAAATGATGGCCACCTGGATGACAGTCACACTAACTGCACTGCTTTCCAGTTTCATCTTAAAGCATTCCTGTTGACCAGCTAAGCTCAGCTTGCCTCCCTTTACCTTCTTTGTTCTTTCTCTTTTGTCTCTTTATCTCTCTCTCTGTCTGTCTGTCTGTCTGTCTGTCTCTCTCTCTGTCTCTCTCACACACACAGCTAGCATCCACATGTAAATTTTGCACAGTTTTTCAAATTAGAATCATCACTTTTTTAAAAATAAACTTTTTAATTTTAGAGTAGTTTTAGATTTACAGAAAAGTTGTAAAGATAGTACAGAGTTTTCATATTCTCCCCATCTGGTCTCTCTTATTATTTTAGGCAGTGCTTTGAAAGAAGGAAAGGGTTTTGGTAGGTTAAGATGGAACAGTGCAGCAAAATCTCCAAGGCCAGGAACTCATCTCCTCCAGCACTTAGGGGTGACAAAGTCCAGCACTTGAAAGTGATGCAGAATGATATAAACTGGAGGAGAACCGAAGGAATCAGGTGGTGTTGCTATTCTACTTATGGCTGAGAAAAGAAACAATTATTATTGAAGAATTATTTTGAGAAAGTAAAGTTAATAAAACCAGATATGAACCAGTGACCAATTAGAAAAATTTCTGGTCTAAAACAGCCCAGATTGAATGACTTGTCTTCTAAAACCCATGTTAAAAAATAATGTTAAATTAAAGTAGAGTTGAATTATATGATTTCTGTGATCCTTCTTAGGCTTTTGTCACAAGATTAAATAAGAAAATAGTGATTGCAACTTTTAAGTAAAGAAAGTATTATCAGCTATACTGCAATAAAGAGAATAAATTATTTGACTGAATAGTGATTTAGTTTTTGTGAAAAAATACATCTAACAGAAATAATTATTAAATGGAAGGAGATTCCCTTGATTGGGGTGAAAAAGCAGTTTTGTCTCACTAAGCAAGGTGTTTGCAACACATACAGTTAGGTTACATTTGATCCTAAGGAGAGAGCAGGAAAGTTATTATTGCCCCATGTATATAGATTGGCAAACTGAGGTGCAGGGGAACACTCTCCAGACCAAGCCAAAGACCACAGACTGAGTAGATGTTAGAAATCAGTGGACTAGACTAAATATTCATAGACCACAAAATGATGTAAGGACAGGCATCTGAGGGTAAACTGAGGAGTATTACCTGGAAGGTCTGTTCCCTGTTGTGGATCCCAAGTGTGTAGATCTTCAGTGTCCACAGCAAGTCTGAGGACATTAAGCTTGAATGGCACTGACAGGTAGTGAGGCTGCCCATTCAAGGTACCATCTCTTCTCTCTCTCACACATACACACACACACTACACACACAAAATAATCTGAATTCACTCCCACTTAATAATTTTGTTGTGCTTTGAAAACGTTGGAGAGCACTGAGAATGGGGAAAATACTACAGCAGACCCCAAAGGCCTCCTGAAAGGCATTCCTGTTCCCAGATCCACAGTCTTCCAATCTAATATTCGTAGCAACTTCAGGGTATCTACCCGTCCCCCAAAACAACGTGTTAGTCCTATCCATTCTTAACCCCCAAATGAAGGTCTAAACATCTCATCTCCATCCCTGTATAAAAACCTTTGATGTCTCTGTGTAAGATAAGGTCATCTTATCTTTAGATTGACAAACATATCTTTTTAATATCAGGTCCTAAAATTCCATTGTAGCCTCATTTCTCACCAATTTCCACCATAAATACTACATTCTAGGCCCCCTAAACTACCATATTGTGGGGTTAAGAGGGACCGTGTTCAGGCACACACAAAAAATATCCACATGAGCAGTTTCATCAGCCCATAATAATCATATTATGGTCAGGGCAACAACTACTGCTCTGTTTATTAAGTGCCAAGCTTTGTAGTGGGCTCTTTACATGTTATATTTCAGTTATACCTTATACAACCTTGTTCAGAGTAATTATTTCCAGTTTAAGTGGAGAAAACAGATTGAGAAGTTAATTCTCACCCAAGGACCCATAGCTAATATAAAGAGGATTCAGGCTCAGATCTGTCTGTCTTGAAAGTCTGTTTTCTTCCTCCTATGTAGTATAGTGTCATGAAGAGCTAGGACTCTGGAGCTTTATGGTACCAAGTTTATCTTAGCCCTGTCATTTACAGGCTGAATAACCTTATGCAAATTGATTAATCTCCTCAAACCTCAGTTTCCTCATTTGTAAAAATTAGGATATTGGTAAGTACCTACCCCCTAAAACTTTTCTGAAAATCAAAGGAGAAAACAGATGCAGTGTATAGCTGCTAGTATTGTTGTATCTCATCACCTGCCTTTGGCAAACTCTTATTCTTTAAGACTTAGTTCAAATGTCACCTTGTAAATTGACATCTTATCCAATTCTGCCTGACAGAAATGCTTTCTCCTAAGTTCCCATATGACTTTAGTTTCATAATTATTTGCCTGTTCCACATTAGCCAGGAGATTCTAAATGTCATGTGTTATTTTATCTTAGTCTGGGTTTCCCCCCAAAGCAGATTCTAAGACAAGGTTTTGAGTTAAGCAGTCTCTTGAGAGTTGCAAGGAACTTGTATAGATAAGGGAGGAAACAATCAGGGAAGGGAAGGCAGCCTTTAAGAAATATCTTAATAAGTTAATTACTGTAGTGTGAAACTGATAATTATTGTCCCACAGGGAAAACTCTGGAAAGGTGTGCAAAACTTAGTACTCACAATTATACCAGCCAAGAAGGTGGGATCTGGGTATTTTTTACCTTACACTGGCTCCGTCATTGGTTACAAGCTGCCCCTGCCTGAGTACCGGCACTTCTGGCTGTGGTGCACATAGGCCTAGTGGGTTCTAGATGCGTAAGGGCAGCCCACCAACGAAGATGGTCATGCTGTCCTTGAAAGTCAGGCTGACGTGTGGTGAGGGGATCTGAGAGAACAGGGGTGGAGTACTGAGAGAGTCTGCTATGTATGTCTTGTACTTCTATACATTCACTTATTAATTCATTCATCTGACCTTGAGCTTTATCAATCCCCTGTCACCTCACATTTTCTTGTACAATGACTAGTATGCAGAGAGCAACCAATAAATGATTAAAGAAAGAAGGGAAGGGAAGAGAAGAAGGAAAAGAGGGAAAGGAGGAGAAATACGTGGAAGGGAAAGGAAAGGAAAAGAGAAATGGGAAGGGAGGGGGAGGGAAGGGAAGGATGAATCCGTTGTCATCATTTAGAACAGAGAACTTTCCCTTCTTTTTACATCTCATGGCAGCAACAGATGAAATATATATAGATGCTAAAGAAATAAAGAATTCCCACAATGGCATACATAAAGCTGTATAAATATCAATCCAGGGTATTTAATATGAGAATAAATTATAGAATCAGATTTATAGTCTCTAACTTTTACCTTGACTGATCAAAAGCCAAAAAAGTTGTTAAAAGCTGGTAAGGAACACTGACCTTCAAAATAGTAGTTTGGGAAAGATTCTAAGAAAGGTAAGTGAGGATTTTTTTTTTCTTCCTGTACTAGGTAATGAGTTTTATAATGGAAACAAAATTGCAAGTTACATAATCAAGTAGGTCAGAGCTATTGATCTGCCCAGTGACAAGCCTTCCTGAGTGAATTGCTTTATTCCAAAAGGTTGGTTCAAAAGCTAATACTGGCAAAAAGCATTACTTGAATTTTGTACCTCTATTAGGGTGAAGCTCATTGCTTCTGTACATCAAAAATGTTAGGCTAAAGAAGCTTTGTGAAGCAGGATAGTATGTGGACACGGCACTAGGAAGTAGGTGCACCTCTTCCTCTAACTAGCTTATATGACCTTGGAGTCACCATGAAAACTCCTTGAATCCCAATTTTATCATTTGTAATATTAGAACATTCGGCTAAGTCAAAAATTCAAATGTCAGTGCCTCCTGAATGAATGATAGGGATGATGGTGAACTGAAAAGAGCATACCCCATCTAAAGAGGCAGCCTGTACTCAGATCCAACCAACAGTTGCCATACTGAAATTTCAGTTTTAGGCTGTCAAATCTCCCAATATTTCCTGAGAACCAAAACATGACATTTATGCAAATTCTTCAGAGTTTAATGTGGTGGTGCAATTTTTATGAAAAACACAGTGTGGGCTGAAGGAGGCTTATCAGTGATGGGCAGAATACAATCCACAGGTTGTTACTTACCTCTAACTAGACAAATTTCAATGTCGTTCTACTTATTCACCTTTTGAAAATTATATTAAGAGGCATAAGTGTTAAGACTTAAGATACCTGTGCATATTTCTCTTCCTTTTCCTGTACCTGCTTTCTTCCTCAGAGGGGTGTATGTATGTACCTTGATTGAGGTCCAGGGCAGTCACCAATAATTCTCAGCTGGGAAACTCTGCAGCAGCTTTAGCACTCTCTTTCCTGATCAACCAGGTATCTGTCCTAAAACCTAAATGTTGGTAGAGATAATCATCCCAACTCTGGATACATTCTTATTACCCTTCATAGTGTAAGTTACCTTAAAGATTGGGCAGGTTCTGTATTTCTCTGCACTTTGGCACCTTGTTGAAGTCTCTCCAAATGTCTTTTAATCTTCCACGATCTTTAATTAGGAGTGGAAAGATTAACATCCTTGAAGTCCAGGTTATAGCTTCAATCCTAGAGGATACCACTGGAAGTTGTTTAGTTATTTCAAACAAATGATAGAAAGCACAATATAGACATAGGAGAATAATCCAGGGAGAAGAGCAATAGGAAAATAAAAATAATAGATGGAACAAGTTATCAGAAAGAGTGGGATCATGCTTGAAGGGACATCTTGAAAAAGAATCTCTCCAAATAAGAGCTTGTGAAGCCAAACTGTTGAGAAGGAGAGGGAAGATCACATGGACAGTTGTCTTCAATCTGTCCTGTAAAGAAGAAGCTAAGATTTTATTTAGAAAGGAATATCAGTAGGCTAATCTCTGAGAAAGGAGAAAAAGATTGAGAAAAGGTTCTTTGGAAAATGTCATAGGTAGGTGACAAATATCGGTGATTAAAAAAATACCAAGTAGATTTAATGTATGATAGATTTGAGGCAGCAAGAACCCACTGTGGAAAAAAATGAGCTGGCTGTTGCCCTTCCCTAGGAAGGTAATTAGTATCTTTAGAATAATTGAAGACTGAAAAAGAGCCTAGGGTGGGAAAAAGGAAGTTTTAGTTTCATAAATCTGAGGTATAGAGCTATTCTGAAGGATGCTAAGTTTCAGTATGTAGTCATGCCCGTGGGCGGCTCAAATGGAGTAGAAATGAAGACCATATGCTTTGAGAAGGTCAAGGAATCTTCTCTACCGGCATTAGAGAGAGATGCTAAAATTACTAAGGAATGTAGCAATAGAGGACACCATGGAGACAAGCACTAAAATACTTGCAGATAATGGTAGTTTATTCTGGAGGTTAGCTGTGTTTTAGGATAGTAGTAGAGAGCAAGAAGCTTACTATCTTTGTTTTGAGAATTGTCTCAAATGGCATAGATTGCCTCCAGAGAAGAGAATTATCAGAGAAATGGAATTGTTAATAAGAAATCACCATCTCATTTTTCATGAGAAGGTAAAAAGTGTGACCCAATAATATTTTCTTGCAACAGGGGAGGACTTCTAATGGAAAGAATGAGCAGAGGATCATGGAAGAGGTGAGGGGGAGAAATAGAGCTAAGCTATAAACAAATGAGAAGAGAAAGCTATATCAAGAAGTAATTTTGCAATCAGATAGAATCCTGGCTCTTCCACTTACTAAGCTGCAGGGGTTGATCTGATTTTAGAAACTCACTTTAAGAAAAGGGAATGACATCAGCAAGATGGCAGAGAATGAGATCATAGCACTGTGTCCCCACAAAAACAATTTAACAACAACCCACCAGTGAAAACAGGTCTAGAGAACTCCTGAGGGGAAAACCAGTGGGGCACAAAAACTGAGGACAGCTGCACAGAAAGATACAGGGGGCATTTTACCTTCATCGCCTCAGCCCCCACCCCAAACTGCTTGGTGCCAGGAGGGCCCCCTCACCGCAGGCTCCTCCTATAGGGGTGAAGGAGATCAGAAGGGACTAAGCAGCCCTTGTCACCACCATAGACACCTGCAGCTTTCACCCTCAAGGATTCCAGTGGACAGAGCTGTCTGGAGCTGATGCCACCATATGCTCACTAAGCAGGAGCTGTTGCTTAGTCTCTTGAGGCCACACTCTTCCCCCCTCACCCTACTCCCAAGTCCTGGAGTCAGAGTGTGGGTGCCCATGAGCCAGACGCTGGCATTGCCACCACTGTGCATATGCAAGCACCCCGACCTTGCCACCAAAGGGATCCCCTTCACCATGACTTCCCTCCATGGGGAAAAAGAGAACAGGAGGACTCCAGCAGCCCTCAACACCACTGTGAACATCTACAGTGCAATTGAAGTTATCAGCTTAAAATAGAAAGTTGTAGCTACAAGATATTTATGCAAGCTTTGAGCTAACCACAAAGAAAAAAACCTTATTTGTATACAAAAGATGAGAAGAATCAAAGCAAATCACTACAAAAAAATCATCAAGTAATAAAGGAAGACAGCAAGAGAGGAAGATCAGTCCAAAACAACTACCAAACAGACAGAAAATGAACAAAATGGCAATAGTAAGGCCTCACGTATTAATAATTACTTTATGTGTACGTGCATTAAACTCCTCAATCAAAAGGCATAAAGTGACAGGATTAAAACACACAAACAAAAAACAAGATCCAGAGATATGCTGTCTATAAGAGACTCACACATTGGCTGAAAGTGAAGGAACGGCAAAAGATATTGCATGCAAATGGTAACCAAACAGAAAGCAGGGGTAGCTATGCTTAAATCAGACAAAATAGACATTATGTCAAAAACTGTCTCTAATGACAAGGAAGGTCATTATATATAAAAATGGTCAATTCAACAGGTATATATGACAATTATCAGCAAGTGAATGTAGTTAACAATACTGTATTGTGTACCTCAGATTTGCTAAGAGGGTAAATCATCAGTGTTCTTGCCACACACAAAGAAAATGGTAATGATATAAGGCGATGGATATGTTAATTAACTTGGTCATGGCAATTATTTCATAATGTATACATACATAAAAACATCAAGCTGTACACTTTAAATACATACAATTTTTATTTGTCAATTAAATGTCAATAAAGATGGGGGAAAAAATAGCACAAAACAAACTAACATTGGAACAGATTTTTATTTAGAAAGAGAAACAAATCATAATACATTAAAAAAAAAATTTTTAAGTTGGCAAATACCAAAAGCCACTCCTATATTCAGAAAAATAACAGTATCTCTACTGACTGACTCACTTTCTCATATGACAGTGGCTTTGCGATATCATTTTCTATTATAAGGATAGGAAGATGGTAATGCTGTTCTCCCTATAGCATGGTTGCTATAACCTTTTGTAGTAATTGCTCAGAAAAAATGTCTTTTGGCTCCATAAGTCATCACTGGTATTGTCATATAGATTTTTAGAGTTGTTGCCAAATTGGGGAAAATCTGTATTAAATTCCTCCCATATGTGAATGTAAGATTTGGTAGCATTTCCCATAGACTAGTTTTCGAGTCCCTCCATTTCACACCTGCATACTTCCGGTGCTCAGTGCTGTAGATCAGAACTGGGATACCACTTCTGGCCCTACATCCTGTGACATGATTCGGGGTGAATTGGCAGAGTGAATTCCTACTCTGGGGTGGCTAGTGATAACTTAACCAAACATACGATGCCACTAAACCCAAATTAAATGTATCCTCACCTCACCATGCCCTTATCCATCTCCCAAAAATGTCCATGGCTACTCCAAAGCCATGAGGGAGAATTTGATGGTGAGGAAGTTGTAGTGGAAAGAGAAAACAGTCTTAACTGATTTCTGTTAACACATCTTACTTTTGCAAATTTAATCAAAATATATGACCGTGTGAACACAAGGCCCTTCTTACAGAGCCTTCAAAGGGGCAATTGAAGGAGATCCAAAGCTTAAGCTGTATTAGCTTTACAATAAATTGGCAACTGACTAGTTGTGTGACCTCATGCTAGCTATACCACTTCTCTAGTACTTATTTCTCTATTTCACAGGGTTGAAATGCAGGTGAACTGAAAGAATGTATATAAAGTACCAGTGCCTGACATATAGTAAATAACCAATAAATGGCAAATAAAAAATTATTACTAGATTTTTCAAACCAGTGACATCTTATTTTGTATATTTAATTATAGTAGGTTCCTCCAAACCCTCAAAGTCTATGAAGGCTTGTTTTTGTTTTGTTTTCATTTGAAAACAAGGTGGGTTACTTGAGTACTCCTCAGCATCCCCTTAGAAGTGGGAGCACCTCTGGAGTTATTATAGTGGAAAACTTGGAATCACCAGTGATGGGGATGGGGGGCCAGTTTTAGAGCAGAACAGTGAAGGCAAGACAGCTAAGTGCATAAGGAAACCCTCTCTCCCAAAGGATTCCTTCTACTTTTACCCTGCTAGGTGTAACAGGTTCATGGGCTCATAAATACATATGCCTCATATCTTCGTACATTCCTGATAAAAGGCTGGGCATAAATGAGCGAATGTAAGAACAAACGTAGCCACTTTCTGAGCAGCTCTGGTGCACCAGGCATTGTGCTGTGTCTTCTCGTATTTGCCATCTCTGTTAGGCTTTACAGTGTGCCTGTGCCTATGAAGGTCCTTTATGAAGGACAAACATGATGAGGAAACATAGTGGATTGGAGAGCAGCCTCCTCAGCTCTCACTTGGAAAGTTTATTGTAGAAGTGGAAAAGCCCAGTGTGGGGGGAGAAGCTGTGATCCATGTAGCTCTCAGCAATACTACAGAAGTGCCCAAATCAACTGGCCTGGCTCACCTCCTGCTTGTCCTCATGCTGGGGCAGAGCCAGCACTCTAAGCCATCCTCCAGGACTGTGTGTTCCAGACAAGGGGATAGGGCTAAGCCCCGTTAAAAAAAGAGTAAACACAAGAAGTATGGGAGTGGGAGCTAACTAAGAGACTGGAGAAGAGGAAGGAATGTTATCTTCAATGTGAAACATTAAATAAAAGTCCAAATATTTTTTAAAATACATTTTTAGATAATGGTAAGAGTAGTTTTCTTACCTCTCCCTCTCCAAATCTTGAGATAGCATTAATCAGAAGAGTTGCTTTTACTTTTAGAAATATAATTTATATAATTCTGACACATGAAAATCTGTATTTGTAAAACAAAAGGCCATTATTTTATTTACTAAAGAAGTCATTGTAAAATGCCCTTAACCAACCAATATGTTTAGAACATTTACAAACGCATCAGTCTCTTAAGGATTTGTCTATTACCTTAAGTAGCAATGTGTACTTGTACATCAGACCATCAGAGTGTCCTATGCCATCAACAATGTTATTTGTATCTGGGGACTGAGATGAAAAGTGAAAAAGCACTGAAATGATTTTATTCTTGCCCTTTCCCACCCCCCCCATACTCTGACCTGTGCTGTTGGCCACCCTGACCATTCCTGTTCCACTAGCATAAGAGGTGAGGGAGACAAAGTAAAAGGCACTGTTAGATGTGAGTGAGAGAGGGGGAGAGAGCCACAGGTTGTATTCCCTGGAAGCAGATCCTGAGATGGGATTAGACAAGCAAAATGTCTATGAAACAAAGGGAAGGGGAAGAAAGCACAAATGGGCAAGGGAAGATTTCAGATCATGATGTAGGTCTGGCAGCCCTTCTCAAACATTATGGGAACACCAGAGCAATTACTGACCAATAGAGGGATTCTGCATTGGGCTGAAATGGGCAGAACCCGCTGTCCCCATCTTTCTTGGTCATTAGATTAGCCATCCCAGAAAGAGTGAGACCCTGGCTCTTTGCAGCTGAAGCAGACTCTGAAAAGGCCAATGACTAGAGGCTGTCAGCTATTAGTTTCTCCTGCAGCTGGGCAGAAATTTATTCCTTGAGGAAGGATCTAAAGAGCACATTTCTGTATCTACCAGTCCATTCCTTATATGCTTCCTGGATTTCCTTCTCCACATGTTTCAGCAGCAGATCCTCTGGGATTCTGGTGCGTCTCTTTTTCTGAGAGAAACTTAGAAAAGGGAGATTAGTAGGACAGGCTGTAGCTGCCATAGCTAAAGTTGGACTCAGGGCAACACCTGGTATTCTTTGTCTCCTTCCTCCACTCAACTTTCCACAACGCCTTCACCCTCAGCTGTCACACCTGTGCTTCTCCACAGCTTACCTGGTAACACAACCTAAACCCTCATCCTGAGGGATCTGAGCCCATCAGAGTGCCCCACCCTAGACCAAAATGGCCCTCCACTTATGCTGCTGCCTTGTCTAGTCCTTGGATGGGGGCAGCTCAGAGAGGAGTACCACTCCGGCTCTCTGCCTCTGAGCCAAATCCTAAAGGATGGAGGCTGTCTGCTGCCTACTTTCCCTAATTCTGACAGCAAGTCCTTCCTTGAAAGCAGAGCTGAGCAGTATGCCTGCCACAGGAGAATGGTATTTTAAGCACCTCTTACAAAATAATAAGAAAAACATAATTTATGGAACAGTAAGTCATCTATTACCCAGTGTTTGTATATTTCCTTCTATTTTTTTAAGTGAAACAAATAAGAATTTTTTTTCTTAATTTCAGGTTTCTCTTTAAAACCCCATGTCTCTAGATTACTAGGTAGAACAGAGTAGGGGGAAATGACCATCTGGCTCTTAAATAAGTGCGTTTTTTATTTAGTAGGTGGTTGTGTTAAAGAACACAGGCCTTTTCGAGTGTCTTTCTTAATTCCTTAAAAAAGGATGCATAAATTCCATAACCAAAATAGTCTTGTTTGGATGTTTAGCAGTCAGTTATTTTTCTAACAATAAAAGCTTGAAAATGAAACATCAAGTTCTGGTGAATTTACTGAGTGAATGATAGAGATAGGGGGTAAGGCAGAAGAATGAGAAAAGGAATTGCCAGTGGGGGCTGTTAAAAGGTCCCAAGTGTTGGGGATTGTCCTCAAGAGAAGAAGGGAATGGGAAATGAATAAATGGGCCTCAGTGTCAGAAATGAACAGAATCTTAGGAGAGCCTAATGCACAATTTAACTCCCTGGGAGGGGGCTCTGCTCGCCTCAGCGAGGACCCAGAGGCTTCTTGAAGTTGCTTACACAAGCAATAGTATTCTTTCATCCATGTCCAATTGTGGAACCCAACAGGGGCTAGAGTCCTGTGAATCAATTTATGGGAAAGCACTATAAATACTGTGTTTATCACTACCAGCATAGTTGACAGGCTTCACTGGCTTGGAAAAAACATGGGTGTACATGCTTTATATATGTATACCTACAAACTTTGTAGATTAAATTCTAATACGATTCATAAGATTACACAAATGCGAACACATATAAAGAAACCTGCGTGCTGGCAAATGAATGAACTTATCTCTGTTGACCAAATGAGTCTTACCTAAGTCCTGAAAACAAACTGACCTTTGAAAACTACAGTGTCAAACCCCATGGTAGAGGATTGTTATTGAGTTCTTTGAGGTCAGGGACCTTAAAGTGGTGTGTGAGTGGTGCTTGGCAGGTAGTAGTTAATCAATGTTTACTAAATGAAGGATAGATGAATGCAGGATGTTTATAAGCAGAATAAGGTAATGAGTCAACCCACAGGAGCTGTTACAGCTGTAATTTACTTCACCTAGCTCAAATAAATGCCAATGATAATTACAGGGATTGTTAGAATATGAATGGATTATAGAATCATCTAGTAAAATCCTCTTATTTCACCCATGAGAAAAGTGAAGCTTAGAAGAGTAAAATGACTCACATAAGATCATTCAACCAGTCTGACCTGTTCTAAACCTCAGGCATTCTGGCTTTGAATTCTGTTCTACCAAATAGTTACCAAGAGATCGTAACTTTGATGTAGACAAGTTCATCTGTATTATGCTGTGTGTGTGTGTGTGCATGCGCATGTGCACGCATGCACACACACACATGCACAATATTTCTGATTCCATTTTCAGATCTCTTCTTGTTTTCCCTCACAACATCATTTGCATAGGGATGGCCAACTCAGTATGCATATGCATGTGAACCCCCACCTTGTCTTCTTTCCTATACCAGTTCCATCTTTCTTTGAATATTTTCTTTTTGTGGATATTTTAAATTTAACCTCATTTCTGATTCCAGTAAACCTGATCATTGAAACAGTTGGGATCCCGTCTCATTGTCTGCAATCTCTAGACAATGAACATTTCAATCTTCTGCTTGTGCAGTTACTAGATTTAAGCCATATCCTGTCATGCACTTTGCTGTTCATTTTCCATCTCAGGTGCCCTCTGTAGCTAACCTTTCAGCAGAGCGCCTGCTGTCATCATTAAAAGGTTCACAGAGCTCCATCACAGTTATAACCCTGGCAGTACTGTGCCTGGTGCCAAACCCCTCTCTGCAGCCATTATAGAATTTGGTCCTCTCTGGCACTGAGTCATCCATAACATGGAAACTGGCCTTCAGTGACCTTTCTATTTTTTAATTGCAGTCTCATTTTTCTCCTCCCATATTTTCTCCTCTTTTCTTCAGCCTCTGTAATGCCTTGTTTTAGGACAGTCTCAGCTCAACTTCCACTTTCTTCATTCAACCTCTCAGTGCTCCTGACAGCTCATTCTTTTTCCTTTGTCAAAGCTGCACTTTATAGAATGTTCTGTCTGTAATTGGGGTTTTGGTTCATGTTTAGGCAAAAGTATGTATTTTATTCTGATTATAAAGAACTACCTTATAACTTGAAAGGAAATTTTTATTGAGCAGAAACTGCTCTAAGCATTAGGGCTGGAACGCTGAATAATGTTGCCCCTGTCCTTCATGGAGCCGACATCCCGGAGGGGATGGCAGACTGTAGGGGATGTACCCTCCATAGAACTGAGGCAGTGGTGGTCCTATAAAGAAAAATAAAGCAGGGCAAGGAAACAGACAAGAACAGAGAGGTGAAGGAACAGTATTTTCAGTAGACTCAAGAGAACCTCTTTGAGGACATGACTTTAAGCAAAGAGGAATGAATTGAGGAGGTAAATACTGCAAAGATCTGGGGAAGTGTGTGCCAGGCAGAGGGGCTAACAAATGCAAAGGCCTTGAGATGAGAACAAGCATGGTCATTTCAGAAATGAACAAGACGTCCTAAGAGGGGAATGGTGGAAAGGTGGAGAGGTGGACCAAGGCCAGATCTCACACAGCAAGGTAAAGAGTTGAGGAAGCCATTGGAGAAGAAGAGCAGAATGATATGGTCTGAATTATGTACTAGCACGACTATTCTGGTTTGCTCTAGGGAGCCAATTAGATGGCTATTGAAGTAAGATCTAGGTAAAAACTTCAGGATGTTAGTAGAGGCTATTAGAAGTGGCCAAATTCACGATATATTTTGCTCTACTGTGTACTCCTCTAAAGCGAGGAATCAAAATGACTCCTGGGTTGTTGGCCAGAGGAAAGGAGAGTGAAGAGGCCATTAATAATTTGTGGAAGGTGTACCTATCTGATTTGTACGGTGGGTAGGGAAGAAATTTAAGAGTTCTGATTAGATGTAAATTTGAGAAGCTGGACTTGGAAAATTCAAAAGAATAAGAAGACATTTAAAAAATCTTACATATTGTGCTCTATTTAAAAGGAAAATACCTATTAAAATTACAGTTTTTCCTTTCTGAATGCAGGTACTTCGTATTTTTTATTTAGCTTTAAATCTACTTAATTTCAAAAGAATTGTGTTCTTTGAACTTACTCACAAAAGTATATTGTATTTATATAATGTTTTGATGTATAAAGGGAATTTTCTGAAAAGTTTCTCTCTATGCAAACTGAAAGTATCTGTGTATGTTTTAAATATACAAGGCTGAGAAGACTCCAAGAAAGTCCAGGCCTTAATATTTGAAAAGGTGGTTGGTCTTTTCCCATTGTAAATATCATTTGGGAGCAGTGGTAGTAGTGGGTGGATATGTAAGCCTCTCTCCATTCCCTCAGCTATTCATGTTTAACACTAATAAGAGAGAGAGTAGGACAAGGTCACCTTCATAAGAAGCTCTGTGTCAGTCTGAGGAGAAGGTGGTATTGGTTTTTAAAAGCTGAGAAGCTTAGATGTTGCAGTGGTTTACAATAGAAACACCCTGGACTGAGAGCAAAGGGACCAGTCCTGACATTGTCACTTTACTACTATGTGGCCTTCAGTCACATGATCTCTGTAATTCAGTTTCCACACATTTGAAGTAAGGTCTACATTATGAAGATTGTAAGACTATTTTGAGGGTTCAGTAAAATGAGGTATAAGAAAATACTTCAAGGGTAATGAAACAACATGAATATGAAATGTGATAACCTGAGTTATGTAAGTCACATCATAGCATTCAAATATATTAATGATGGAACTACATATATAAAACATACATCTGTTTTCTTAACACTAAGAGCTATAAAATTATACATTATCTGGAGTTAAAGCTATAATTTTCTCATATCTTAACATCACCATACAGATAATTATAAATAAAATGATGTTCAAACATACCTTATATCCTATGATTTGCTGACATAAATAGACATGGCAACTACTGATGAGTCTCTATTTTGAGAACAAATGACTAAAAGTCTCAGTAGGTGATTTATTCTGACCATTCATTACTGACCAAAAGTTTTCTGGGTACCCTTATTAATTTTTCAGTGAGGTACATGCATAAATACAAATTATGTAATTGTGTTCTAAGTAAATTGAAATCATCTTTGAGAGGGTGTAATGTGTGTGTGGGGGGGTGTCTACTATGCCTCTTTCTCTACTTTGTTCCCATAACTTCATATATAATCTACTATGAATTGTAATTATCTATGAAAAACTCCAGAAAGAAGTGGAGTTCTGATGGATAAAATTGAACTGAACTGAGATTCAAGGGCAATGATGATTTGTATAGCTAAAGAACTTTCTAAGTCTTAAAATTTTTCACTCTCTTTCTTAACCTCACAGTGGGTACTATAGAGCCTTTTCTACAGTGAACATTGAATAAGGCATGATAATAAATTTGTTACTCAATAAAGTGTAATAGGTTTTTTTATAGCCTATTACCTATTCACAGGTACATTGAAAAAAACACATGAAAATTGTTTCACTTGTTTGTTTACATAATACCATATTCAAAGGAAATACTTGAAATGATTTGTGAAACAATGTCAATAAAAATGATATGGGTAAGGAAACAGAATTAAAGGGAAAATGAGTATAAGAAAAGAACATGAAGCTGGGAGGCAATCTTTTAACAATAACAAAAAAACCAATGCCAAATGATCTTGTTAGTGTTTGATTACTCATGATTTGGTTCTAAACTTCCTAGAAGGCCTAGCCACAGAGGGAAACCTGATTTACGAGTCACAGTGTCAATTTTACAAAAGCAAAGCAATTTGCTGATATGCAGGAATTTCTTTTGCTGTGTTTTGCTTTCCCCAAAAGAAACACATTTGTGTAAGTGGATATAACTTGGATGGTATAGGCCGATGTTTCTTTTTTCACTTAAAATGCTGTAGTTACCTGCTTGGTAATGAATCTTTAAATTGAGGATCAACCTATACAATCTGCTTGTGCCACAGAGATCACCTGTGACTTAATAGGCATTTCAAAAAGCAATCTAACCCAGCAGAGTAGGTAATGATCTGGAAATTTATGGTGAACAAAGCACCGGGAAGTAGGAGAGACTTGCAGTGGAAAGGGTATCAAATTAAAATCTGAAACTGTGGTTTATATCTGACACCACTGCTTATTACTAGTTTTATTATATATATATAAAAAAACTTTCTTGACTTGTGCTTTTTCATTGAAAAGTATTCTTATTTTGAGATAGATGACATTAAACCTACCTTTCTAGCGATGAGGATCTAGATTTGCAATCATACTCTGGAATCAGATAAACAGGTAGGTTGTCTTGAAAAAGGAAAATAATATCAGGATGACAGGGAGTGCCAGAGAACCAAAAAGAAGATAACACTGATTCATTAGCTGTATTAACATATTAATTCTGTAATATGCTAAAATATCTTTTTGGGTGTAAAGATTTTTAGACGTAGTTTTTCCTGTATTCCGCTCTGTATTTCTAAATGCTTGCTCTTTATCAAATGGGAAGCTATACTGATACATACAGCTGAAAAATCAAACTTTTCAATTGGGGAGGGGGTTCTCCATGCCTTCAAGAAGCAATGCTGGGACACCAGTAGGGGGTCCAAGAATTCAACTCAATTCAACTCGATTCTGATACTATCTACCTAAAGATAGCATCATGTTCCCTTGCTTCCCCCACTTCACAAGCCTGTGCTTCTGACCAACAGGCTATAAATCAAAGACTCCTAAGACACCCTCCTCAGATTTCATTAATTTGCTATACCAGCTCACAGAACTCATAGAAACATTTTATTTACTAGATCACCAGTGTAATATAAATGGTTATAACTCAGGAACAGCCAAGCTGAAGAGATTCATAGGGAAAGGTATGTGGGAAGGCCTCAAAGCTTCTGTGTCCTCTCTAGGATCACCACTCTCCCCAAATCTCCACTTGTTCACCAGTCCAGAAGCTCTCCAAACCACATCCTTTGGGTTTTAATGGAGGCTCCATTACATAGGCATGATTGATTAACTCATTGGCCATTGGCAATTGAACTCAGTCTCCAACCCCTCTCCCGTCCCAGGAGGTCTGTGAGCGGGGGCTGGAGGTGCCAACCCGACAATCTTGTTGTCTCCACCAGTAACCAGCCCCCATCCTTAGATATTCCAGAAGTCACCTTTTTAACATAACAAAAGGCACCTTGATCACTCTCAGAAACTGTGGACAAAGACCAAATAAATATACATGAGAATAATTTTGGTTATCTGAATGTTCAAATACATATTTTCTTATAAATCCCAATATCACAGGGAGCTATCCCTCTACGGCATCTTCACCCAATAGCCTGCGAGGGGCAGCACTAGGACGTCGTGACTAACCGCAGGAGGATGGGTTCTTTGCCAAGCAGGGCCAATCCCCAATCGTGCCTGAGAAAATGGAATTGAGTAAAAGGGAGAGTCTGGCAGATAAGGGTCTGTGCTG
The DNA here is from genome assembly GCA_032199065.1 of Smutsia gigantea. NCBI lineage: Eukaryota > Metazoa > Chordata > Mammalia > Pholidota > Manidae > Smutsia > Smutsia gigantea. The sequence continues at coordinate 627,709 of JAVSCE010006587.1, forward strand.
GAGCTTGCGGTCATTTTCAGCTGTGGGCACATTAAGTAAGAAGAGAAAGCTTGTCTGAGGGGAGAAATGAGAATTGAAGAGATACACAGAGAGGAGCTGAAGCAAGAAACTGGACATGCTGTGTCCAGGGAGAGAGAGGGGACAGGAAGAATAGCTTCAGGGAGAGCTTGCTATCTTTTCTCCAAATGGATTCCCAAGGCCTTCTCTGTAGCCCTCCTCTAAACATATTTTTAACTGAAGCTAGTTTGAATAAGTTTCTGTTCTCAAATATCATGACAGTTAATAATGACCAACTAGCTATGTGAAAGGCATCATTCTAAGCATTTTATGTTCATTTCTCTCATTTAATGTCTTTTAATCCTTATATGAACCCTAAGAGCTAAGTATTATTATCTTATTTTGCATGTGAGGGAGCTGAAGCTTAAAGCACTGAAGCAAAAGGTGCTATTTAGGGTGGCAGATCTACTGCCATCGCCCCCAACCCCATCCCCAGCACTTTTTGTTTTTGTCACCTCCTTAAACCCTACTCAAATGACAAAAAGGGGAGTTTTTCCAAAGGCCTATACACACCAGGACTAAGAGTCTGAGAACAGTAAAAAGCAGATGGACAAGTGTCATTGAGTACATTCAAGGAAGTGAAATCTTAAACTGATAGTGAGAAAATTTGAAAAGCAGCTCATTTTGCCTTTTGTAACCAACCCCGAAACTCAGGAGAAACACCATGAAGTGGAAGAGAAAATGGAGCTGAAAACCGAGAAATAGTTGGTAGTGTTGAAGCAGCAGTTTAAGATCCAGATGTAGAATCCTGCTCCACACATCGAGGTTTCTGTACCTCCCTGCTCTCTCCCACCGCTCCCCAGCAGGATGCTGGGAGGTTATTCTGGACAAGCGGAGAGCGTAAACCACACAGTCCCTCAAACGGGAGATACCTGTGCATTTCAGGTTGTGGCTGCGGTGTCAAAAGCAAGGAAATTGGATACCTTGGTTCTCTTCATTTACTTGCCTTCCATGATGCTGGCATCAGACTCATTCGGGTAGAAGACTGAAACAGTTACTAGGAATCAGCCTAGCCCAGGAGAAAAACAAAAATACTGACATCATGAATTCCCTAATGAAACAGCCTAGCCATTCACTGTGCGGATGCCTAGCCAACAAGCTCCATTCAAACCTTCTAGTCAGATTTCTAATATACATAGCTTATGACCACCAGTTAGTTCACAGATAAAATATAAATGAAAATAAAAACAGCAACTTGGACTAAACTTTTTTAAAAACTCAAAATATTCTGATTGATGTGAATATGAATATGAATGCATCTTATGATATAGTCATGATATAGTAAACCTATGGAGAAAAAACCCAGAATGCTTTAAAGATTTACATTCAGAGGACACAACGAAGAGCCTTTGGATATTAAAATATAATAATAGAAATGGAAAAATTTAATAGACATTTTGGAAGATAAAGTTGGGAAAGCTTACAGAAAGTAGAGCAAAAGATAAAGCTATGGAAAATAGAACAGGTGGAGGACAGGAAAATTAGTGGGACCAGTCCATAAAATCTAGAAAGAGAAAGTGAAAGAGAGGAAACTAACACAGAAATAATTCAAGAACCTTCTTAGAACTGAAGCAGAACATTTCCAGACTGAAATGGCTCGCAGGATGTTCGTGATAATAAATGAGAAAAGGCCCAGCACTAGACCTAGCATTGTGAACTTTCAAGATATTGAATACAAAATAATAAAACTAATAATAAAAATATTCATATTAAAAATTAAAGTTCACATTTTATTGATTAAAATTAAAAGTCCACATTTCATTGAAAAGATTACTAATCAATTTTTTTGGTAAGGCCTGGAGGTTAAGAGCATGAACTTCCCACCCAGCTCTCCTGGATTCTAATCCCAGACTCTGTACTTACGAGACTCTGGGAAAGTTACAACAACCCATGTCTCAGCTTCCATATCTATAAAATGGAGATTGGATGTAGCATCTGCCTTACTGGTTTGTTGTAAGAATTATGAATGTGACTGTCAGTTTTTGTTATTGAGCTCCTTACTAGCAGCTCTAGAAGCTAGAAGGCAATTGATGAAGGCCTTCATAATTATGAGGGTATGTGAGTTCTAACCTAGTACTCTGCTTCCAGCCAACTATTAGTTAAGTGTGTGAGTAAAAAAATTTAAATTTAAGACACAGCCTCAAAAATTTTACCACCTATGTTCACTTTCTCAGGAGTATGTTCTGCCAAAACAAAGAAGGACACTAAGACAGAGAAAGACATGGAACCCAGCAAAAAGGAAACCCCATGCAAAAGATAAAACTGAAGTCCTTGGGATGATGGGGAAAGGAGATTCCAAAACAACAGCAAAGTTTCAGCCACTCCAGATATAGGAAGTCAAAGGCCTGTGGGAGCTTTCTTTAGGAAGATGAAATTGATTCTTAATGTATATGTGTGCATTGGAAGGAGATTTGCACAACAGGGGAAGTGTTTGTGAATAAAAGAATTATACATACATAGGAAGCTAAGAATAAACAATAATACCACCTCAAAAAAAAGTTAAAATAATTATGGAAAACCAAAACATGTTCAGAAAAGGAAAAGTGATAATAGTACCCAATATGACTCGGAGGGTCTCATGGTTGTATGGTCATAATACTATATACACTACAGTGACGTACGTACCAGTTTTACCAAAATTATGATAAAAGTCTGTTGGAAAGAAAGGGGGAAGATGAAGCATGTATGTGTATACTAGGGACAGAGGCAGTGAAAGAAAGGTAAACTGAAGTCAATATGTAATGCCTAAAATGAAAAGTCAAGTTTGTTTGTTTTTTGAGTTGTAGAAGAATGGAGGCAAATGTTCCAAAAATCAGTTAAGAAAGCTAAAAGTAGCTGCCCCTAGGGAATAGAAATTGGAAAGAGGTAGAGTTCTACTGTTTTTCTGTAATAAGCTTTGTACAGCAATATGACTCTAAATTATGATCATATATAGCTTTGATAAAAATTAACACTGAATTTAAAATAAACATTACCTAAAAAATTAAAGCACAATTAAGTTAAATAAGACATTTGCTAAGTCACAGAATTTGAAAGTGGAAAAACTAGGATTCAACACCCCACTTCTTCATATATAGAGACTTCATTTTAAGGGGTGGGTAATACACTTTCAAGTGACTATTTTCTAATTTATTTAGGTAGGCCTCTATTATTAACCACTTAAGTTCCTTCAGAATTTTCAGTATTTTTATGTAACAAATTTCCTTATATCCTCAAACATGAATCTGACAAAATAACTGATGATTTATTTTAGATAAATATATAATGTAGAACTCCTTTGTTAAAAAAAAAGCCTATGAATTCTTGAAGCCTTATATATATTCATATATATTCTCAAGTTATTTTCCAGAAAAGTTTTATCAAAATACTCTCACACCAGCAAAGTAACTGTCTCAACATACTCTCACCAACATTAAGTATTAATTTTCAATTTTGTTATTTAGTATAAAGAAAATATAATTTTATTGACTTATCAAAAGAAAAATTAGTTTCTGCTAATATGAATAGCAGCCTAGTTGTCATCAAATTTTAGTGAGTTGCTATAGGCATAGCATAGGCCTCAGTCACCAGAATCCTCCTTGGGGCTCTTGCCTCTGAGCAGGATATATGGAAGAAAATGTGCTATCACACAAGTTATGCAATACAAACTTTATTACACTTGGTCTCATAAAAATATGCTTTATTCTGAGCTGAGGAAACTTAATTATCTTACACTTTAGACACAGCCTTTCATTTTAGATGTAGTTGTGTATTTTATGACTACCTTTAATTTACACAATGCTTCTCTCTTGAAAATATTTCTACAATATTCATTTAACAAACATTTATTAAGTGCCTACAGTGTTCTAGAATGTACTAGTGCTGGGACATAATGGTGAACAAAATTGTCCCTGCTCTAAATGCACTCCTTGCCTAGGATTTATATAGCAGGCTCAGAGAGTCCAGATAATGTCAGCAATACAAGGAGAAAATTATTTCTGAAAATATAAATGTCTCTATAATATGAGAAATAGGTGTGGATAACTTGACTTATTAATCACCATCCAAGAGCTCAGTCTACTGAGAAGTCACTGCACATCAGAATATTTAAACTAATCACGGTCAAGGGTGTCATATGATTGCAATTAAATATATGGTATGCACATGTGACTCAGACACCAAGTAGTCTCTGTTCTATTTGTGAAAGTGGATAGAAAAAAGACTTTTCTTGATAGGAAATATATAGAATGTCCCCAAACTCTGTTTTATCTTTATATATTCTCTATAACTTAATTTTGTCAGAAGAGAGATTTGATTCTAGTTCAGAAAGCACAACTCCATATTGTTACATGGTCATTTCTGTCTTTGAACTGCATTGTCAATGTCACTTCAAAAGAAAACTAGATAGACGACCTGACACATACTTTAAAATGTCAGTATTGAATTATATCTCTATGTTCAGAAGAAAAAACCACACAGAATTTTCACCCACAAGACATAGATCATCCCGTTGCTTTGCTTCTCAGCCTCAGTGACAGTTTCGCAAAAGCTGTTTCTGTGACAGAAGCATGCCTTCTTTTTATTAGGCAGATCTGGAGTTAACTATTCCCCCAAACACCGCTCAGAAGCTGTCTGCTGGCCACAAGAAGTGCAGATAAAACCACTTTCATCCTCTGCTCTCCGCTCACAGTGCTGCTCCAAGAACTTGGTTTCCCTTTTGAAAAATGGCTTAGTGGTTAAAACGGAATCAGGCTATATTTGTGGAAAGACAAATTAATAGTTAGGCTATGTCAAAACAATAATCGGATGTGTTATAAATGGCAATGAATATTATCTCCGGTCCCAATGGTAGTGAGTAGCAAGTTATGGAATCATTTTTTGAATCTCTAGTGTCAGGGACTATGCCTCTCAACATGCTTCAGTGAAACAACTCACAGATATAGCCTTTTATATTTCTAAGCATTTCCCTACTCTTATGTTTCTTTTTGTGTAGTACTGAAAAAGAAGTTTTATAAGTCAGGAAAATGTGGGTTTAATCTTGATGCCAGTTAAAATAACTATGTCAACTCAGGCTTACACTCTCTAAACTTTAGATTCCTTACCGGTGAAAAAGGGGAAATGTCCTCAAGGAGATGGAACATAACTCCCTGTCCTTAAGTGTGGACTGTACATAATGACTTCCTTCCAAAGAGCACAATATAAAAACAAGGAAAACAAAATGACTTTACAGTGGAGAAATCTGGCCTCCCCTACAGTTAGTATCAACACTGATGAGTCCTGCTGATAGCGTATTGAGACAGGGACCGTGGGTGTAGTCAGAGTAGGGTGAGGGCCTCTGGAAAAAGCAAGGCAGGATATTTGCAGTCAGAGCAATGTAACTACATGCAAGGAAACCTCCTACCAAAACTCTGTGTTAAACATTAAGCTCTAGGGTCATTCTTCAGTAAGATCAGTTAATGTTCCCCAGATAAAGAAGAGTAGCACATGTTTTTATTATGCTAATCATTTGTAATCGTGTGTAAGATTGACTTTAGCATGCTAAAAGGCCCAGGCCTATGTGCTGCCTTTCCTCTTTCAGATCTGATGGGGTGGTTTTGCAAACTGGGCAACTAATTTAGCATGCAGACCCAGCTGTAAACAACATAATAAAAGGCAAGAAGGATTCCACCTTAAAGATAAGATTACACTTAACTTACTCTTTAGCAAATAATGCCTCAGCCCTCCTTGGGGTCAGGCTGAGCAGGTGGCCTTGTTTCATATGCCCCCAGACCAAGATGCTGGTATCTCTCTGGGAGAAATCAACAGAGCAGGAGGTTACTTGTATCAAGTTACTTGTAAATATTCTAGGACCGCTTAATAAGTACACACCCCTAAGCTTTTTTCATGTTCTCAAAAAATCCTCATCTGCCTATAAAACCCCCTAGACAACGCACCACCCCGGGCTCTCTTGTCCTCTCCTGGCATGAGCCAGGAGCTCTGTCCTTTCACTTTATCTCTAAATAAAAGCCTGTACCTTGCTCTCCTACCTTGAGTGTTTGTGAAGCTCATTCTTCAGCTTCGTGAACAAGAACCCCGGCATCAATATCACCTTGATATCAAATGAGAATGATACTTTTCCTCTGTAGTCTTCCTCTCCCATAACCCCAATCTAATTACAAAGAAAGCATCGGAAAAACATAAATTGAAAGACATTCTACAAAATCTCCAACCAATACTCCCCAGAAATGGCATCTATCTTTCCTTGTGAAGATGAAAACATTTTTAGTTATTACATATTGTTAAATAATCATATATTGTTCAAAACACATGTTCCCACCCCACTTTCTTGGCCAAATGACTTGCTTTGACAAATGAAACGTCAACAGAGGTGAAGTGTGTCCCTCTGGGCTTCTGTCTTCTGATTGTATCATGCTGTTTTCCCTCTAAAACCTCCATTAAGGCCTCTTTGTCTGTCAGGCTGAATCCTAAGTAAAGACAATGAACTGCCCAGTGGCGGCTGTGATAGACATGTGCATGACAGAGAAAGAAATGTTATGGTAATAAGCTACTCAGATGTTGGGGTCATCTTATGACAGCAAAACTGAATTTAAGCTGAGGACCTAACTCTAATCAAGCAATGAAGTCCATACCTTCTTCCTTGTTTCTCTCCCCTTCTCCTTCATTCATCCTTCATGTTCCCTCCCCTCTCTTCTACTAACTTTTCCTTCTCAGATTACACTTACTGATTTCTGAGTTTCTCCTTCCTCTAATAACTGTCTTTAGACTTGAACATTCCAGCTCCTCTTTTTAAATTTGCTCTCAGCTATTTCCATCACTTTCATCTTTCTGGTGTTTTCAGACAGAGGCACCAGTGAATAGGATTGGAGCTCAAGTAAAAACCCTCTGCTACTAATCTATCTTGCCCTTTATTCCCCCACCTTGGTGTCCTGATGAAATCAACTAAAATTAACATCCAGAAACACTTTGGAGGGAACAACAAACCGTCACAAGGGAAATGAGGGGTGTTTGTAAAAAGGTTAGGAGCTGATTATAGACGTGTAAGTCTCATACTTTTTAAATTTTCTTTTATCATCAGCTATCTCCTGAATCACTGCCCAGTTGCCAGCTGCAAGTCTTAGCTCCAAAGTAAGTCTGGCCAATTCTGAAATTCTAGGTGACTCATCCAGTTTTCACCCAGGACTTACTGAAGCATCCAAAATGACATAAAATGTAGCTCTCTCATCCTGAAATATCTGCACCTAGTAAATGATGCAAAGGGCAAATGGGCAGAAAGGGCTTCTCTTAATCATGTCCAATTTCAAGTTTGCATGCATGCAATTTATATGAGAAAATAATGGCATTAGATTTATTCAGCTTTCACAAAATCAAACTACCCAATCAACCATCTTTGCAGAGCATTGTCCACAGCACAAAGCCAGAAGAGCTCTGAAGGGGTGGTGCTGTCAGACAATAGCAAAAGGAGTTGGTATTCTCAAGCCAGGCACAGTTTACACCAGCTTCAAGATTAACTTCATTGGCACAGAGAATGAGGATTGCTCACTGACTGCAACATCAGGTAAACACACACACACACAATGCTTTCTAGTCCTGTAAAAGAGATTGAGGAGTGTGTGATTTTCCTTCTCAATTTCAGTCTTAGAATTCATATTGCCCTCTAAGGAGTTCATTTATCTGTCTCATGTGAACATATAGTCTATGTCTGTCCAGGTGAGTGTTCCAGGCATCTCAGAGCAAAATTTGAGGAGAAAGTCAACCTGCAAGATAGTTGGTTATTTAAGAGTAGCCCAAGGATCTCCATGAAAAGTTGTGTTGACACAACTGTGCTAGGGGTTTACAGGGGACTGTCACATAGGAGTAGAGTATTACAGTGGGAGGGGAAAGAACATCATAGAGTTTCAGGAAGATGCAGAAGTTTCTAGAAAAGATCCTGGTATACGATACATTTTTTCTGGTACAAAAACTTAAATGTATAGTTCAGAAAGACATAAAATTGTCCAGTTTGTTTTGCCACAATTCGTAATGAGACAAAATTTGTATAAACCCAATTCCATAAGATATGATGGTAATTGGGGTTCTGTAGCTTCTAGAAAGCTGATTGGTCAGTTTTCACAATGTATAAGAATCTCTGCAGAATTTCCACTACTGTTCCTCTTCAGGCTAAGAAAGAGGGAGAAAAGAGGAGAGTGATGGATGGGACAGTCTATCTGGAAAACATTTAATTGCCTTACAGGTTTTTTTTTTAATTCAGCAAACTGGTCCTTCATTTTTCCAAACTCACCATGGAAACTTCTGCGGTCATCAGAGTTCTCTTTTCCTATTCCTTGCTCATTGTTTTGGTTTGTGGGTGTTAGGTTATCCTATTATCTACCTAAAATCTTATTTTTAAAGTTTCTTTATGGGAGCAAGAGCCGATTTTCTGAACACCTTTTTCATGTACAAAGTTCATAACACTGTCTTGATAAAGACTTTTTAAAATATATTTTGAACATGACTTACACCATCTCCTTGAAGACAAAGCAGGAAAGTCATATATTAAATATTCTGATCACCACATACAGTTCACTAGGAAGAATAAATCAATAGAAACAATTAAAAATGTGTCAGACATAATAAGAACAATTACCCATCAAACAGAAGATTATCACCTTGACAGTTTGAGACAGTTATAAGCCCAGAAAGTATAGCATTTGAATTTATGAGAGAAAGGAATGCACTCTTAATATATCAAATGGTAGAATGCTTTTCAGAATATATTGTTTAGTGTCTTGTTAGGACTTGATGTAAGGCACTCATGAGGTCTAAATTAACATAATGAATTGCTAATTTGGTGTGTACTTGTGGCTAAGTCATTAATAGAAAACTTTGCTATTTAGAAAACCTCAATATTCAAACATTAACATATGGCTCAAAAAATGTGGAGGATGGACAGAGCACTAATGGCCAAGGGCAGTCACTAAGGATAGAATTCCCTGGATTGTTTCTAGCTTGAAAGTCTATGCCTGGACAAGATCTTTGAATTGAAGGAGAATCGAAAAATAGCCTTAGATTTTGGGGACATGGGGAATGCATTCTTTCTTGGAATGGGTGTTAGACTGCTCAAGGATATTTATTTCCTTGTATATTAAGTCTAGATGTTCCTTGTATAGAACAATAGAATTTCCTTGTATATTAAGTCTAGATATTTGAGGTTACTTGGTGAGTAACATAATATGCATATAATAAAGGAATAATAAAATGCATCTAATATAAATACATAGAGAAAAATTATTCTGGATGTTTGTTTTAGACAATAGTATTAGTCATATCACAGAACTGACCTATAAATTCGTTTAAATTAAATGTACCTATTTTTGTCAATAACTTGCCTTCATGTTGAAACCTCTTCCCTCAACCCCTCTAACACCCCTAAAAGAAAAAAGAGAAAATTCAGAAATTTTTATCCACTCTACCAGTACTCCTAAGAAGTACTTATTTTAACTTAAATTCATCATTCTATCACTCATTTCACTGGAGTAGTGACCCTCAGCTTTTCATTTTAGCAGCTACATTCTTCTCATTTGTGGTGATTTTCTTTGTGTCCTCCTGATGGAGTAAAAAAGGAATTGGCACATTCGTACCTTTGCTTGTGTGCTCCCTCTGTCTGAAATGCCCATGGCTCTAAATTTAGTAAATGTTATTCATCCTTTAAAGCCTATGTCAATGGCATCTTCTTGAAGATTTTGCTATACACAGCAGTAGGCAGTCAATAATCAATCTGATTATTTACATTTATTAAAACGTTATGGCCAAATACATAAATCTTTCAAACAGATTTTTCTTGTTTACAAAATTTACTTCATATAGTTGCTGATTTCTAGCTAGTGGTGTTGGATTTAAAACTAGCAGTGAGACAAGTACCAAATGATTTCACTCATTTGTGGAGTATAACAAAGCAAAACTGAAGGAACAAAATAACAGCAGACTCACAGACTCCAAGAAGGGACCAGCGGTTACCAAAGGAAAGGGGGCGGGGAGGGTGAGTGGGAAGGGAGGGAGAAGGAGATCAAGGGGCATTATAATTAGCACTCACAACATAGGTAGGTCACGGGGAAGGCAGTATAGCACAGAGAAGACAAGTAATGACTCTATAGCATCTTACTATGCTGATGGACAGTGATTGCAATGGATTGGGGGGGGACTTGATAATATGGGTGAATGTTGAAACCATGTTGTTCGTGTGAAACCTTCCTAAGATTGCATATCAATGATACCTTAATTTAAAATAAATAAATAAATAAATAAATAAAATACGGAGGTAACCACCAAAAAAAGGCAAAAAAAGCATTATAGATAAGTCATCAAGATTTAAAGTAAATAAAAGTACCACCCTCTTCCTGGATAAAAAAAAATAGCAGTGAGTTTCAAAGATTTGAATTAAATGTTTCATACTGCCTCTACTAATTACTAGTTAAAATGAGAATTCTAGGCTCTTATATTGCAATGGTGGTTGTTTTTGTTTTTGCTTTTTCTCTACAATTATGTCTTAGCTTCTTTCTTTTCTTCCCTATTACTTTGTTAAGCAGTGTTGGCCTGTCATTCCGTGTACCTTATTTCATCATGATTACTTTTTTCTAAGCATTCATCACATGATAATAAATCCAGTGATGTATTATCATATCTGAGAGCATGTCATATCCAGGAACTGTTCTTATACTCCTTTATTGCAGCTCAGTTTTTCAACATTAGAAGTAAGCATCTTTACTAAAGGAACTTTGTTTTTTGAGGGTTTTTTTAAACATGTAAGACTGAATGTTTTTTCATAGCATTTTGATAATTTCTGCTACATATCCTACAATCTTATTTTTATAAGTAAATTGCCTGAGATATTGACTTTGGCTCCCCAGGAGACATTTATGCTTACTTTCTGGTTTGTACTGTGGTTACCAAACAAGTGATTCCAAATTCGCAAGGTATTGGTACATTAAATAGGACATGGCATTTTTAAAAAGTGCATGTTAGTGAATGGCATCTGAATTCCTCTTAGGCAGATAAATGTTCTTGAAAAGGAAACTGCCTGTGGAGTGGAAGATGAGAACTAAGGATTATAACTTGGAAGGAAATATATGGAAGTATTAGCTAACTGTTCAGCATGGAAAGTTATTAAAAGTTTGGCAGTTTCAGTGCAAAAGAGAAAAATGAAAGAGGGATTATACATACAAAAGAAGTACTCAGATTATATGGCAGAATATTGGAGCCTGAAAAGAGCTGGCTGGTGAATAATTCCTGCCAGCAGGCCTACTGAAACAATTTAAAGAAAAGGATTATCTAATATTCCATTTCAAATTGTTTTCTATGTAATTTTGTGCTGTGATGCCCTTCTTCCATGCCTTAAAACTTCAGAGAAGTCATTGACACAAATAATTGATAGCATTTTAGAGAAATCAAGGAAAAGTCTTTACCCTTCCCTGTTTTGTCTAAGAGAGAACAAAAAGAATTATCACTGGGGATGAGATAACAGTAAGATTCAGAATTCAACAAGAACAGGAAATGAGAACTACTGGTATCCGTAGAAATACCAGTTAGAAGATATCTCTCTGAAGGTGAGGTGGTGGGGAAAGGGAGTAGGTTTTCTACTTCCTGAAGGGCTAATAGAGTTGAGTTGATTTTATGTTCATCTTAAAAAGTGGTGTTATTTCGGTTGACATTTGGGACACACCTATAAATGACAAATACCAAAGCTATAAAAATTATTTTGAAATTTTTAAGACAGTGCTATCAGTGCAAATATGTTTTTTTCTCATCTTATGATGTCATATTTGTTATGTCCTCCATGTGTGTATGCAAACACTGGGATGTAAAGAGGGTTAATGACTTTCTGAAGGCCAATCTGTAAGATACAAGTGGAATGGAGAGAATACAAAACTCACAATTCAGGTTCAATTTATGAACTGTAAATACTGTGGTAAGAATAGTTAATGTCTGACTCTTCATTAGCTGTGTGACATTGGGCATGTATCTCAGTAGTGCCATGTCTCAGGGTTTTGTTCTGTTTTGTTTGGTAAAATAGTCAGTAATAATACTGAATAGTTCTGAGGATTAAATAATATAACATATGCAAAGCATTAAGCACAGTGCCTAGATGAATATTAGTTAAATTATTCACATTCCTTTTAATTCGTATCATTCCAGAAAACATTGTCTATAAACATTGGATAAGGATTTTTTTCAACAATTTAAAATTTGGTTTTAAGGGGGCGGAGCTCAAGATAGCAGCAGGAGCAGGGCGGTAGAAATCTCCTCCCAAAACCATATATATTTTTGAAAATATAACAAATACAACTATTCCTAAAGAGAAACCAGAAGACACAGTACAACAGCCAGGCTACATCTACATCTGCGAGAACTCAGCACCTCACGAAAAGGGTAAGATACTAAGCCATGACCCGGCAGAACCTGAGCACTCCCCACCCCAGCTCACTGGTGGGAGGAAAAGAATCAGAGTGGAGCGGGAGTGGGAGCACAGGACTGCTGAATAACCAGCTCTGGTGATCTGCACAGACACACACCATATGGTGTACTGGATATTAGAGAAATGGAAGGGCAGGATCCGAGATGGACACTCCAAGAGGGTCCCCACAGCCAGCTCCCCTGGGACAAAAGAAAAGCGGGTGCTTTTTAAAAGTCTAAAAGGAACAAGGGCCAAACAGCTGAATAAAATCATCCCAGCACACTCAGCCCAGCGGGCTGGGAGTCTTGAGGAACTTCGGGCCCCCTGACCCCCTGCACAGTGAAGAAGCCCAGGGCCCCTCATGGCGATAAGCAGCCTGCCATTTGTTCCCCCAGGCCAGTGCTGCAAATGGACTAGCTGACCCGCCACAGCTGCGGAGCAGCCGGAGAGCAGCCCCGCCCACGGCAATCACACAGAGTCTCCTCCCAGCACGCAGCTAACCGGACGGGCAGTGGAAGCTAGAACAAGGTCCGAAAGGCACGAAGGGGCCCAACCTTTCAGTAGAACATAGCCGGCGTGGCGGACATGCCCCACAGTGCTCTAGGCCAACCTGAGAACAGCCCCACCCACGGTAGCTCAGGGGAGTATCACAGAGACTGCCTCCTGGTGTGCAGGTAACGGGCACAGGCTGCAGAGAAGGGCAAGGAGAATAACAAGCAGGAAGGGCTTTGTTCTCCCACCTGAGACACGTGCCACCTGCCTGCGACCACTTCTATTGCCATGAAAAGGCAGAAGAATCTGGTCCAGTCAAAAATCACTCGGACAAGTCCAGAGAGAGGGCCTGGTGGGATAGATTTAACAATCTTCCTGAAAAAGAATTCAAAATAAAAGTCATAACCATGCTGATGGACCTACAGAGAAATATGCAAGAGCTAAGGGATGAAGTCAGAAGGGAAATTACAGAAAGGAGACTTAAGAGCAGACTGGACGAGGCGCAAGAGACTGTTAATGGAATAGAAATCAGAGAACAGGAGTACAGAGAAGCTGAGGCAGAGAGAGATAAAAGGATCTCTAGGAATGAAAGAATATTAAAAAAACTGTGTGATCAATCCAAATGAAACAATATCAGCATTATAGGGGTACCAGAAGAAGAGAGAGAAAAAGGCATAGAAAGTGTCTTTGAAGAAATAATTGCTGAAAACTTCCCCAAGCTGGGGAAGGAAATAGTTTCTCAGACCATGGAAGCCCACATATTTCCCAACACAAGGGACCCAAAGAGGACAACACCAAGACATATAGTAATTAAAATGGCAAAGATCAAAGACAAGGACAGAGTATTAAAGGCAGCCAGAGAGAGAAAAAAGATCACCTACAAAGGAAAACCCATCAGGCTATCATCAGACTTCTCAACAGAAACCTAACAGGCCAGAAGAGAATGGCATGATATATTTAATGCAATGAAACAGAAGGGCCTTGAACCAAGAATACGGTATCCAGCACGATTATCATTTAAATTCAAGGGAGGGATTAAACAATTCCCGGACAAGCAAAAGTTGAGGGAATTTGCGTCCCACAAACCACCTCTACAGGGTATTTTGAAGGGACTGCTCTAGATGGAACCACTCCTAAGGCTAAAAGGATGTCACCAGAGAAAATAAAGTCATACCAAAGAAAGCAGACCATCCAAATACTAACTAAAGGCAAAAATAAAATCAACTATCCACAAAAACAGTCAAAGGAAATGCAAAAGAGTACAGAATAAAACACATAACATATAAAGAATGGAGGAGGAAGAATAAGAAGGGAGAGAAATAAAGAATCATTAGACTGTGTTTATAATAACTACACAAGAGAGTTAAGTTAGACTGTTAGATAGTAAAGAAGCTACCCTTGAACTTTTGGTAACCACAAATCCAAAGCCTACAATGGCAATAAGTACATATCTACCAATAATCACCCTAAATGTAAATGGACTGAATGCACCAATCAAAAGACAGAGTAGTAGAATGGATAAAAAAGCAAGACTCATCTATATGCTTCTTACAAGAGACTCACCTCAAACCCAAACATATATACAGACTAAAAGTGAAGGGATGGAAAAAGATATTTAATGCAACCAACAGGGAGAAAAAAGCAGGGGTTGCAGTAATGGTATCAGACAAAATAGACTTCAAAACAAAGAAAGTAGCAAGAGATAAAGAAGGACATTACATAATGATTAAGGGGTCAGTCCAACAAGAGGATATAAACATTATAAACCTATATGCACCCAACACAGGAGCACTGACATATGTGAAACACATATTAACAGAATTAAAGGAGGAAATAGAATGCAATGAGTTCATTTTAGCAGACTTCAACAGACCACTCACTCCAAAGGATAGATCAACCAGACAGAAAATAAGTAAGGACACAGAGGCACCGAACAACACACTAGAACAGATGGACCTAACAGACATCTATGGAACTCTACACCCAAAAGCAGCAGGATATGCATTCTTCTCAAGTGCACATAGAACATTTTCCAGAATGGACCACATACTAGTACCACAAAAAGAACCTCAGTAAATTCAAAAATATTGAAATTCTACCAACCAACTTCTCAGATCACAAAGGTATAAAACTAGAAATAAATTGTACAAAGAAAACAAAGAGGCTCACGAACACAAAATTCATATGGAACCACAAAAGACCCGAATAGCCAAAGCAATCCTGAGAAGGAAGAATAAAATGGGAATTACACTCCCTGACTTCAAGCTCTACTACAAAGCCACAGTAATCAAGACAATCTGGTACTGGCACAAGAACAGACCCATAGACCAGTGGAACAGACTAGATACCCCTGATATAAACCCAACCATATGTGGTCAATTAATATATGATAAAGGAAGACATACAATGGGGAAATGACAGCCTCTTCAAGAGCTGGTGTTGGCAAAACTGGACAGCTCCATGTAAGAGAATGAAACTGGATTATTGTCTAACCCCATATAAAAAAGTAAATTCAAAATGGATCAAAGACCTGAATGTAAGTCATGAAGCCGTAAAACTCTTAGAAAAAAACATAGGCAAAAATCTCTTGGACATAAACATGAGCAACTTCTTCATGAACATATCTCCGCAGGCAAGGAAAACAAAAGCAAAAATGAACAAGTGGGACTATATCAAGTTGAAAAGCTTCTGTACAGCAAAGGACACCATCAGTAGAAGAAAAAGACATCCTACAGTATGGGAGAATATATTCATAAATGACATATCCGATAAGGGGTTGACATCCAAAATATATGAAGAACTCACGCACCTCAACAAACAAAAAGCAAATAATCCAATTAAAAAATGGGCAGAGGACATGAACAGACACTTCTCCAAAGAAGAAATTCAGATGGCCAACAGGCACATGAAAAGATGCTCCACATCCGTAATCATCAGAGAAATGCAAATTAAAACCACAATGAGATATCACCTCACACCAGTGAGGATGGCCAACATCCAAAACACAAACAACAACAAATGTTGGCGAGGATGTGGAGAAAGGGGAACCCTCCTACACTGCTGGTAGGAATGCAAATTAGTTCAACCATTGTGGAAAGTAGTATGGAGTTTCCTCAAAAAACTCAAAATAGAAATACCATTTGACCCAGGAATTCCACTCCTAAGAATTTACCCTAAGACTGCAGCAGCCCAGTTTGAAAAAGACAGATGCACCCCTATGTTTATCACAGCACTATTTACAGTAGCCACTAAATGGAAACAACCTAAATGTCCATCAGTAGATGAATGGATAAAGAAGATGTGGTACATATACACAATGGAATATTATTCAGCCATAAGAAGAAAACAAATCCTACCATTTGCAACAACATGGATGGAGCTAGAGGATATTATGCTCAGTGAAATAAGACAGGCAGAAAAAGACAAGTATCAAAGTATTTCACCCATATGTGGAGTATAAGAACAAAGAAAGTGAAGGAACAAAACAGCAGCAGACTCACAGAACCAAAGAATGAACTGACAGTTACCAAAGGGAAAGGGGCTGGGGAGGATGGGTGGGAAGGGAGGGACAAGGGGGAAAAGGGGGTACTACGATTAGCAGACATAGTATTGAGGAGGCACAGGGAGGGTTGTACAACTTAGAGAAGACAAGTAGTGATTCTATAGCATCTCACTACGCTGATGGACAGTTACTTTAATGGGGTATATGGTGGGGACTTGATGATGTGGGGACTCTAGTAACCATAATGTTGCACATGTAATTGTAGATTAATGATGCCAAAATTTTTTTTAAGTGTTTGGTTTTTTAAATATCCTGGTTTTTTAGCCCATCTCAGTTTCAATCTCATGGACACTATAAATTCATGCTAATTGTATAAAGTCTGAAGGGAAATCTCAGATGACCCAGAAGCCTCAGATGTCTTGAATCTTTCTGCCAGTTGATTATCACCCTGGGACTAAGTTGGCCTGAGCTCAGGCATAATTTTAATTGGATGCCTCACAAACTAAGGAATCAATAAAAGAATCTGTAGCAGCTAATGGTACAAGAGCCAAAGTCTGTCTGCATGTCAAATTATAATGCTGCTGCCCCACCTTATCGCAGAAAATTTTCTAAGTGTCAGGAAATTTTTAAGTATCAGAGTTTAGGATTTCCTCTATTTTCTTGAATGTGGTTTATATATCATACATTAGAGGTGATGAAAGGGATTTTTTTAAAATCATGGTAAAAGGCAACTCTTCCTTAAAATTAAGAAAATTGAATCTCAGGAATGTTTCTAATTTGCTGCAGTTGCACAGAAAGTCCTTTTATTGAAGTAAAACTAGAAGACTAATATGGTCACATATTACGAAGTTAATTTTTGTTAAAAATTTACTGAGGCTTAATTGAAATACAGTAAACTGCGTATATTTAAAGACTCTAATTTGATGACTTTTACCTATGTATAGACTCAGGATACCATCACCACAGTCAAAATAATGAACATATCCATGACCCCAAAACATTTTTCAATGTCTTTTTGTTACCTTTTCTTTCTGCTCCTCTTTGCTCCGTGCCACTCCCACCGTTAATCTGCTTTCTACTATTATATTTGAATTTGCATTTTCTAGAATTTTATGAATAAATTTATGTGGTATCTATATTTTGGTTTCTTCCACTTCAAAAAACTACCTGGAGGCATATGTTTGTTTATGCATGTATCAATAGTTGTACCCTTTTATTGCTAAGAAGTATTCCATTCGGTGAATATACCACAATTAATTTATTCATTTACCTAGTGGACAGGTAGTGATAGTAGACATTTGGATTGTTTGAGTTTTCAGCTATTAAAAGTAAAGGGCTATGAGCAGAATGTAAAAGTCACTGGGTCAACGTTTACTTTTGCTTTTCTTGGGTAAATTCCTAGGAGTGGTTGAAATGTTTGCGTCATACTGTAGATATGTGTTAACTTTTTAAGAAACTGCCAAGCTGCCTTCCAAACTAGTTACACCATTTACATTTCCAGCAGCAATGTATGAGAGTTCCAGTTGCTCCCTATCTTCACCAAAATTTTGTATTTTTATTCATTTTATTCATTCTATTGGATGTGTAGAGGTATATCACTGTGGCTTATTTGCATTTCAGTAAAAACTAATGATACTGAGCATATTTTCATGTGTTTATTTGCCATCTATAAATATTCTTTGATAAAATGTCTATTATAATCTTTTGTCCATTTTTTCTTTGGGTTGTTTGTCTTCTTATAACTGAGTTATAAGAATTTTTTATATGTTCTAGATAAAAGTCCTTTGCCAGAAATATGCTCTTGCTTTATCACACTGGTGAGAACCTCTAGTACACTTGAGTCAGAGTGGTAAGATTGGACATCCTTGACTTGTTCCTGACTTTAGGGGTCTTTTACCACTAAGACAATGCCCTTCATCAGGTTGAAGAAGTTCTTTTATATTTATTGAATGAGCCTTTTTTTACTAAGACAGAATTCCCTTGGTGCCATAGGTGAGAGCTCAGCTTTGACATTTAGCTTTCCTCACAGGCATAGAACCGCTGCGTGCAAAAGTAAAAGTTGGAGGCATGTATTAGAAGCAAATTTTGGCTTTTAAGAGGAATGAAAAATATTAATATTTGTACCTATGTTCTTCTTTCTATGCTTATGGTAGAAATTAATAGTTGATTACAGCATTCTTTACCTGGGAACCCAAAAGCAGACACAGAAACTGGATCATCATGGGGTGTAGGCAGCCACTAGAATTGGCATGGGTGATGAGTATTTCCATCCCTGACCTGCAGTATTTTTACATAAATATATAAACAGGATATTCAAATACATGACAGAATACTTATGTGCATATAATATCAGTTGGTATCTGGGTATGGTCAGTAAGCAATATTAGAGAATTATCTTACAGTTTTATGGAGCCTTTTCATAACAATCCCTGCAAATAATCTTGTGGAGAGAGCAGGGATTTGGAGAGGCCATATCATTTGCAACACTGTGGAATCATACAGTGTTCCAGAAGGAAGGTTCCTTTGAGCTCATGTAACTCAGAAGTTTTGAGATTTTACTGTTCCTAGCTTTCGAACATTTTCTTTTAAAGAAACCTACAAAAAAAAGTCCAACATGTAAGCCAGCTGAAAGTAGGGCATTGTAGTCTTCCCATACCCCACTCTTCCCTTTCTTGGGAGCCCTTGAGATAGCTCATTGAAAAATGCTAATGCACAACTGAGTAAAGTTTCAAAACCACTGATCTTGCCCACCTTTCCCTTTGTGAGCGTTGAAGTATAAGAAGTGGTGTCAAGTGCCTAAAATCACCCAGGTAGAGATGATAAAACTGAGACTTGAAGACAGATCACTTGATCCTGGTCTGATATTTTCTTCTGCACCATGTGCACACAAAATGTTTCCATCTTATACACATGAATCATTAATTATAATAATAAAACTGCATAGCCACATAATATTTTACAAATCACTGTCTCACTTATAATTTCATTTGGCTCTGAAAGCACCTTCATTTCCAAATTAGGAACCTGAGGCTCAAGGAGAAGTAACTTGCCCAAGACCACAGGGCTAGATGTTGTAAAATTGGGACTCAAGCACAACTTTCCCTGTGCTTAAGCTACTATACCATATACTCTCTCTACCCACAGAAATTCAGGGCTCATAAACTTCCGCAACTCCAGACTCATGTATCCAACCACTCATGGGGTATCTCCATCTCCACCTTTGGTGCACACAGTTACCCCAACTTGTTACATCCACTGTTGAGCTAACATCTCTGCTACTCCTCAAACACATGGAGGTGGGAGCTAGGCGTCTGTATTTTTAAAAATCTCCCCAGGAAATACTAAGGTACAGCTTGGATGATCAACCAGTGGCCTAAATAATAGTACCTGAGCTTCTATGCACAACAAGCAAAACTTCTGTGATAATTCCAGGCCCACCTCCCCGATATGATCCTCTGCTACTCTGTGCTTGGCATCTTAAATTCCAGGATCATAATATCTGCAGTTTATTGATCATGGTACATTCTTTCACCCTTTTGCACATTGTGTTTCTTTTCTCTTCCCATATACCTAACAAACTCTTATTTATCCTTTAAGACCTTGTTCAAACAGTATCTCTTGTGTGATGATTTCCCTGACTGCTTCAGGCAGAGTCCATGGCTCGTTCTTATGGTTCTAATTTACCATGTATATTATTCCATTATTGCATTTATAATAATGACTCACTTAAACAATTATCTCCCTTACTGGACTGTTGGCAGAGCCATGTGTTGTTCATATTTTTTACATGATGGGGATGAAGTTTTTCCTGTCTACCACCATTTATCATTTTCCTTTCTTTGACTCAATATAAATTTTCCTGATTTCGTAGTACCATTCTTTCTCCTACACATTAAGGAACCATAAACATAGCTCAAGGGCATCTCCTCCATGTTATCTGTAACAGAATTGCAGGGATGGTAAGCACAAGCTAAAAAAATCAGCAATCCAAAGATTGATGACCACAGTCTGAATCACTGTTAGTTGATCAATGAGACAACACATATTAATTATGTGTCTGCTGTATGTTTGGCACTGTACTAGGCATCCCAGCATTATAACATGTAATCACTGCCTGAAGTTGCTAACTCTCTAGTTTGCCACCTTAACCCATATGAAGGACTTGAGGTATGTCAAGCATATTTGCAACTTAACTGATGAGTAAATAACAGGTAACATTTACGACTAAAACCTTAAGATAAAAAGAATAAGCAATACGCTATATGATTTGTTTATATGGAGCTTTTCCAACCTTCTGGCAAATATCTGCAATTCCTCCATTAGAGTCTCATTTTGTGTTAGTATAAGTGTTTATTCCCTGTTAAAATGCAAAAACCTTGGAATGAAAAACATTAAGTTACTGTTAATTAAATATGTCTTTTTGTTAATGAAATACTTGGAGTAGGTTTTTAGGAAGACCAAGGAGGAGGGCAAGAGGGAGCGTAGAAAAGAGGCGTTGGCAAGTGGGCAAAAAGTCAAAGAGCAGAATTCTGAGAAAATGAGTGATTCACAGGGCTTAGTCAAAGAAGTTATGAATTATTGTTTTGGAAGCAAAATTAAGGTGGACTGTTATGTGATAGAAGAATACTAAAATTTGGCCATTTCTAATAATTTTCAGAAATTTTTTTACTAATATAATAAGAAAGTATGTGCTGAAGTGAGCTAACCAAAAGGTCACTGACGATAAAGGCACTCTGTTGGAGACAACCAAATTATCCAGTGATAGGAATAGTTCAATAAATTATGGTATTTGTAAACATTGGACTTCCATCAGTCATTGCAAATGATATTCTACAACAGTGTATAATTTCTTACAATGTTACAGGATAAGATTTTCAGGATAAATAGTGAAAAAATTCACATTGTGAAATAATACATATGATCCTACATTTGTGAAAAAAAACATGCTCACACATATATACATAGAAAAAGGATCTAACTCTGATGCTAGCAGTGCCCAATTTTGCAGGGGTTGGGGGAAGAGACTATGAACATTCATTTTAAGGAATAAATATTTTTTGCTTATCTACATTCTTTAATTTCCTTTTGAATCACAATTTAAAAACTATTATAAACTTTTTAAAGGCATCCAGTCAAAAGTTATAAAATTATAATGCATCTGTCAGACCACATTGGATTATTAAGTCAAGGCAATATAGGCATGAACATGTGCAAAGGAGTACGTGAACTAAGAGCCCCAGTGTGCAAAGCAGTGCTGAGGCTCACTATATGCAGGATCCTGCTTCCATGACAAACCAGCCAACCAACCCGAGCATCCACATCATTTAAAAATATTTACGGTCAAACAGATTTGCAAGAGGAACAATTCCATTCATAGGAAATAAGCACCTTCAGCAACAATGAAAAATTTAAAATACCTGACCATTGAAGATACTCGTAAGAAGTGGTGCCAAGAGCCAAGTTAGACGATGTGCGAATGTGAGGAAGGTTCCACCTGTAGGTGAAACTACATGCAGCCTGCATGTTTCCTCTTCTGTGCATGGGAAAATTAGCCATCCTACTCATAGCACTAATAGAAACCATAAAAACTAAATGTAAAATTCAAAAATGAATGTATTCATTATGACATTTAATCAATTTGTAATGCAGTTCACTATGTCTGTCTGTACTTGTCTTATTTCTTCCCTTTCCTTGAACTCTGAGGATCACATTCAGGGAGTCTGTTCTACTTCTCCAATAATTAATTCAAGGAAACAGTAAATCAGAGATTAAAATCTCTTCACATAGTTCTTGGATTCTCATGTTTTCATTAAGCTTACTGAATGTCAATGGCATGAGACACAAAAGTCTAACTTTTCTAGTGACTTTTGTAAAATCAAATTCACAAAAGAAACAACTCAGAAACAATACAAAGATCTCTGTGGTACATTAACACTAGGAGGAATTTAAATGCCACTTGTAAATATCAAATGACATTTACAAAGCACATACCCTGTCTAATTCTTCTGTGAGCTAATGTGGTGATTACAAATTTTATGCTTTCCAAAAAAATCACCGTTGAGGTTATAGCAGTCAGGAAAATTTCAGTCATAGGGGAAAAGCCACAAAGAATTACTGAAATGATAACCAATTCAGATACAAAGTTCAGAGGGTTGATTCTGTTACTACTGACTGACTGCTCCTTTTCCTCCTTAAGAATGAATGAGAGGAGTTGGCACCTTTGCAGAATAAATATCCACATCAGTATCTATGTACATATCTGTATACCTGCATATCTGTATATCTATCTCCTTTGGGCTTCAGTCTGGCATATTGAGTAATCTGCTGCTGTGGAATATTAAGAATATCAATTCTGGGGCATATCTAGTTTATTAATAAAGAACACACCTTAACAAGCAAAGCCATCTCTAAAATAGTTCTGTTTAATAGAACATTCTGTAATGATGGAAATGTCCTATATCTGCATATCCAACACACTAGCCACTAGCTAGCTGCATGTGGCCATTACAAACATTTGAAATGTGGTTAGTGTAACTGGAGAACTGGTTTAATATATTTTATTTTATCTTAGTTAATTTAAATAACCAGATTTTTCTCCTCACTACCACATAGGGCAGTGCAGCTCTAACATAAAAAAAACAAACAAAACCTCATGAAATGACAGTGATAAAATGCAGTCCAAGAAAGGAAGCCTCCACTTGCTTACCAATTGCTTGCATACGAACAAGCTGAGCTTCTCTGCCCTTCTGTAGAAAGAAGCCATTCGTGGGGGTTGCGGATAGGGAAGAAAATGGTGGAAGACACATAAGTTATTTGGAGTGTTTAGGATTGTTTCTTAAAGGTGGGGACTGTATATTATTTGTCTCTGTATATGAAGTAAATAGCACAGTGCCTAGAACAAAATAGATGGTCAATGTTTGTTTTTTAATAAGGTTCATCTTCTTATCAAAAGAGGAGACAAATCTAGGCATCTGAATTCTATAATATAAAACAAAACAAAAAATGGGCAACATTCTCTTATTCATTATTTTCATTACACTAAACTTTAGCTATTTGTACATATGCCGTAAATATTAACATGTTGAAAATCAGACACTTTATGACTGTTTAAATATATAGAATGCCTTCATAAAAGTATCTTGATAGAGATTAATTTTTTCCTTGAATTTTTCCAAACCTGTATAAGAAATGGCTGTATGAAAAAAGTCCCTATTTTGTGTAAAACTCTGAATACATTATCTATTACGTTGTTTCATTTATGTTCTAGGTAAGATTCCAAGAGCCTATTTTGCCTTACTACTTAGGGCTAGGAAAAAACCTATCTCAATTAATTGTCATGCTCTATTTTTAAGGAGAGCTATGTGTTTATTAAGAGGAATATGAACTTCTTGGTGTTGGTAGCCAGGAAGCTTTGAGGAACAAAATAAAAGGTACTGCTCATTTTTAGGAAACAATTCCATGGCTTTCTCATGTTCCTGCATGTTTTGCAAATGAGGCAGTACTTTGTTCTAGATTATCTTTTTGAGGATGTTTTTATAGCAAACAGCCTTCAAAGAGAGAGATAACATTTCCCTCCAGAGCAAAATGCAAGCAGCCTGTTGCCTATTATAAAAGATGTGGGTTCTCTGAACTCAAAGTTCCTCTCCTGCAATGCAGCCCATTGTCTGTGCAGGTATCACCTGGCTCTCTGCACCACCTGTGGCAGCGGGGCCTTGGAATCAGTGCAGGAAATTGTAGTTACTTTGGCTACTGCTCTTGTTGTGAGTAATAGTCCTTTGTCTCTGACTGAGGTGTCTCCTGAACTCTTCCAGCATCCATAAAAGTGGCAGGCTAATTGTTAGCTTGTGAGTAGGCTTAAACCTCAGACTCTTTGCAGTTCTTGACACTCCTCTGCAGCAAAAATCCATGACCTAGGTTTTGGATGTGATTCTTTCTTTCCCTAGATTAAATAACATTTCATTGTCATTTTATTTGCCTTATTTTATGTGTCTTTCAAAAGATGGAAATCAAATCTTCCCCATCATCTCAGAATTAACAAAATGGTTTAATAACGTGGGCTTCAACTTTCCCCAGATTTTTTCTTTCTTTCTTTTTTTTTTTGTTGAAGAATAGTCGGTATACAATCTCATATTAGTTTCAAGTATACGACACAGTGGTTCATCAGTAACCCACATTGTTAAATCCTCATCCCCGGTACAGCTACAATCTCTCAAGATAGAAATATATTACAGAATCATTGGCTACATTCTTTACTGCTGTACTACTATTCCCATGACCAATTTATATTATGATTGAGATTTTTGTGCCCCTTTTTGTGCATGTCTTTTCAAATCACCCTCCCACTCACCCATCCCAGTCCCTCCACCGTGGTAACCAACAGTCACTTCTCAGTGTCTGTGAGTCTACTGCTATTTTGTTTGTTTTGTTTTGTTTTGTTTTTATATTCCACAAATAAGTGGAATCATATGGCATTTGTCTTTTTCTACCTGGCTTATTTCACTTAGCATAATACCTTCTGGGTCCATCCATGTTCTTGCAAATGGCAGGATTTCTTTCTTTTTTATGGCCAAATAACATTCCATTGTGTATATGTACCACATCTTCTTTATCCATTCATCTATTGATGGGCACTTTGGTTGCTTCCATATCCTGGCTATTGTAAATAATGCGACATTAAACATAGGGGTATCTTTTCAAATCAGGAATTTTTGTTTTCTTTGGGTAAATTCCTAGAAGTGGAATTATTGGGTCATATGGTATTTCTATTTTTAGTTTTTGAGGAACCTCCATACTGCTTTCCACAGTGTCTGCACCAATTTGCATTCCCACCAACAATGTAGGAGGGTTCCCTTGTCTCCACATCCTTACTAACACTTGTTATTTCTTCCTGTCTTTTGGACAGTGGCCATTATAACTGATGTGAGGTGATATCTCATTGTGGTTTTGATTTGCATTTCTCTGAGGATTAGTGATATGGAGCATCTTTTCATGTGCCTGTTGGCCATCTGTATTTTTTCTGTGATAAAATGTCTGTTCGGGTCCTCCATCCATTTTTAAATTGGATTATTTGATTCTTTGCTATTGAATCACATAAGTTCTTTATATATTTTGGATGTTAAGCCCTTATCAGATAAATCATTTACAAATGCATTCACCCATCCTGTAGGCTGCCTTTTTATTCTTCTTATGGTGTCCTTTGCTGTACATAACCTTTTTAGTTTGAGGTAGTCCCACTCATTCCATTTTGATTTGTTTCCCTTGCCCAAGGAGATGTGTCCAGAAAAAATTGCTCATACTTATGTTCAAGAGACTTTTGCCAATGTTTTTTTCTACGAGTTTTATGTTTTCATGTCTTACATTTAGCTCTTCAATCCATTTTGAGTTTACTTTTGTGTATGGAGTTAGACAGTACTCCAGTTTCAAACTTTTGCATGTGTCTGTCCAGTTTTCTAAGCACCAGTTATTGAAGAGACTGTCTTTTCCCCATTGTACTTTCATGCCTTCTTTATCATATATTAATTGACAATAAATGTGTGGGTTTATATCTGGGCTCTCTATTCTTTTCCATTGATCTATGGTCTGTTCTTGGGCCAGTACCATACTGTTTAGATTACTATAGCTTTATAGTATAGCTTGAAGTCAGGGAGTATAACCCCTCCAGTTTCGTTCTTCTTTCTCAGGATTGCTTTGGCTATTCAGGGTCTTTTGTGGTTCCATATGTATTATAGAATTATTTGCTCTAGTTCATTGAAAATATAGTTCATATTTTGATAGGGATTGCATTGAATCTGTAAGTTGCTTTGAGCTGGAAGGCAATTTTGACAATATTAATTCTTCCTATCCATGAGCATGGGACATATTTCCATTTATTTGTCTCTTCTTTAATTTATCTCATGAGTGTCTTATAGTTTTCAGAATACCGGTCTTTCACCACCTTGGTTAGGTTTATTCCTAGGTATCTAATTCTTTTTGATGCAATTGTGAACAGAATTGTTTTTCTGATTTCTCTTTCTGCTAGTCCATTGTTAGTATATAAGAGTGCAACAGATTTCTGTGTATTGATTTTGTATCCTGCAACTTTGCTGAATCCAATTACTCTAATAGTTTTGGTGTTTAGGGTTTTCTATATATATATATAATACCATGTCATCTGCAAATAGTGACAGTTTTACTTCTTCCTTACCAATTTGGATGCCTTTTATTTCTTTGTGTTGTCTTACTGCCATGGCTAGGACCTCTAGTACTATGTTGAGTAAAAGTGGTGAGAGTGGATATCCTTGTCTTGTTCCTGATCTTAGAGGGAAAGCTTCAGCTTGTTGCCATTGAGTATGATGTTAGCTGTGGTTTTGTGGCCTTTATTATGTTGTGGTACTTTCCCTCTATACCTATTTTGTTGAGAGTTTTTATCATGAATGGGTGTTGAATTGACCCCTTGTTCATTTCAAAATCTCCTGAGCACCCACTACTGGAAAAAGATTGGTAGCTTAGAAATAATAAGACATTAGTCTCTGTCTTTGAAGAGCTTACATGTAAACAGCTAAATCAGAATTAAATGTTTGCCAAGTATAACTACAAATAATATGGCCATAGCAGCTCAGGGGAACAATTTATCCTAACAGCACCTGAGGACCAGGGTGCAATAATGACCCTCATTTTAGTGGAAACCGGAACCCTGAAGGGTATGAAAGATTTCAAGGGTAGAGACTTGAGAAAAATGGCTCTTCCATTGCCTTGCCTGTAAGGCCTTTTGCTACTTTTTAGGCTGTATAGGTAAGTGGTTAAATGGTCAAAACTTGAGCCAGATTACCTGCTATCCCCATCCTGGCTTCTGCCACTTACCTTGAACAAGTCACTGATCCCTCTGTGCTTCAGTTTTCTCATCAGCAACTTAGGGATAATAATGATTCCCATCTTTTTAAAGTTGTTTTGAGGAACTAAATCCATCAATATATCCAAAAAGTATTTGAAATATTGCTTGACACACAGTATTATGTAAGCCTTAGCTGCTACTACCCTCAGTACTTCTTTATTTTGTCATATCTAAAACAGAGATAACAATACTGAATAATTGAGATAGTTTATGTTGAATACCTGGCACATAGTAAACATTAAACATCAGTTCCCTTCCTACTTTCTTAAGTGAAAATTCATTTCCTCAGCATTAACAAACAATAATATGCACACAAAAAGTGTTAACTGAAGGATTGTCTTTTTGGAAATTGCCATGGTGAAGCTTTAGAAACTTGTGAACATGCCAATAAAAGCATTGGCTTGTTTTGCTAGGCAATATATTATTTATGCCCAAGTTCCAAAGTTTTCAAGTTCCCAAAATTGACATGGCTGTTTCCACTCAGCAAAGCCTTTAAAGAAGCTTATTTATGTCATCATTTTAGAATAAAGCAATCCTATTGATGTCTATGTAACTTTGGAACATTCATTTCTTCCACCCACTCTAACAGCTTTAAAGTCTGTAAGCTTGTCAAGTAACTGTTGTTTTTCACTTCACTTTGGAACTCTCCAAGCTAATGAATGAGAAGGCCTGCATTAAAGGGCATTTATAATAACAGTAATAAACCACTCATACATTTGGAGATAAACCAGCTTTAAAAATGAGTTTTGGCTGTAAACTTATTTTTTCACAGTAGCATATATTTTGTACAGAAGCCCCCACAAAGGCATGCAAATGTTTCAGTGTGGGCAGTAGTACTTCTGTATTATTTTCTTAATAGACTTTATTTTTTAGAGCAGTTTTAGTTTCATAGCAAAAATAAGAAGGTACAGAGATTTTCCATGTAACTCCTGCCTAGACACATGCATAGTCTCCCCCATTATCACCATCTCCCACCAGAGATTATTATACTTGATAAACCTGCATTGACACATCATGATCATCCAAAGTCCATAGTTTATATCATGGTTCACTTTGTTGTATATTCCATGGATTTGGACAAACTTACAATGGTATGTATCCACCATTTTTGTATCATACAAAGTAGTTTAACTGCTCTAAACATATTCTATGCCCTGCCTATTCATCCCTTCCCCTGGGTTAACCTCTGGCTACGGCTGGTGTTTTTACTGTTTCCACAGTTTTGTCTCTTCCAAAATGTCATGTAGTTGGAATCACAAAGTATGTGGCCTTTTCAGACTGGCTTCTTTCACTTAATAATATGCATTTAAGCTTCTTCCAAGTCTTTTCATGGCTCGATAGCTCATTTCTTTTTAGCACTTACTAATATTCTGTTGTCTGATATACCATAGTTTAGTTATCCATTCACCTACTACTGAAGTACATTTGGTTACTTCCAAGTTTTGGTAAATATGAAGAGTGCTGCTATAAACATCTGAGTACAGGTTTTTGTGTGGACATGTTTTCACCTTCTTTGGGTAAATACCAAGGAGTACAATTGCTGAATTATATATTAAGAATATACTTAGTAAGAGTATGAGTATGTTTACTAAGAAGCTGCCCAACTGCCTTCCCAGGACTATAACATTTTGCATTCCCACCACCAGTGAGTCAGAGTCCCTGTTGCTGCACAACCTGTCAGCATTTGGTGTCATCAGTGATTTTGATTTGGGCCATTGTAATAGATGTGTAGGGGTATCTCATTGTTTTAATTTACGTTTTCCTGATAACATATAATGTGGAGCATCTTTTCATATTCTTATTTGACATCTGTATATCTCTTTGGGGAGGTATCTGTTAAGGATTTTGGCCCATCTCTTTAATCAAATTTTTTATTTTCTTATTGTTGAGTTTTACGAGTTTTTTAATATATTTTAGATAATAATCCTTTATCAGGTGCATCTTTTGCAAATATTTTCTCCCAATATGTGGCTTATCTTTTCATTCTTTTGACAGTGTCTTTTGCAGAGAAGAAATTTTGATTTTTAATGAAGTCTAGCTTATCAATTTCCTCTCATGAATTTCTCCTTTGGTGTATCTAAAAAGTAATCACCAAACCCCAGGTCATCTAGATTTTCTTCTTTTATAGTTCTGTGTTTTAAATTTATTTCTGTGATCCATTTTGAATTAATTTTTGTGAAGGGTGTAAGGTCTGTGTCTAGACACACTTTTTTGCATGTGGGTGTCCAGTTGTTCCAGCACCATTTGTTGAAAAGACTATCTTTGTTACATTGTATTGCCTTTGCTTCTTTGTCAAAGATCATTTAGCTATATTTTTGTGATCTATTTCTGGGTTCTCTAGTCTGTTCCATTGATCTGTCTATTCTTTCACCATACTAAGAACAGTGTTTTGATTACTGTAGCTTTGTAGTAAGTCTAAAAGTTGGGTAGTGTCAGTACTGTAACTTGTTCTTCAAAATGGTGTTGACTTTCTGGGTTTTTGCCTTTCCATATAAACTTCAGAATAAGTTTGTCAATGTCAACCAAATAACTTGCTGGGGCTTTGATTGGGATTATGTTAAATCTAGGTAAAGTTGGGAAGAACTGACACCCCAATACTATTGTCTTCCTGTTCATTATCTTAAAATATCTCTCCATTTATTTAGTACTTTGATTTCTTTCATCAGCATTTTGTAGTTTTCTTCACATAGATTTTGTATGCATTTTGTTAGATATACCTAAATATTTCTTTTTTGGGGTGCTAATGTAAATGTATTTTGTTGAAATTTTTTGTATCTATGTTTATGAGAGATATTGGTATATAGTTTTCTTCTAATGTTTTTGTCTAGTTTTGGTGTTAGTATAATGCTGGCCTCATAAAATCATTTACCACTGCTTGTGTCTTCTGAAGGAAACTATAGAAAATTGGTATAATTTCTTCCTTCAGTGTTTGATAGAATTCACCAGGGAACCCATCTGGTGCTTTCTGTTTTGGAAGGTTATTAATTATTGATTCAATTTCTTTAACAGATATCAGCCTATTCATATTGCCTATTTCTTCATGTGTGAGTTTTGGCAGACTGTTTCTTTAAAAGAATTTGTCCATTTCATCTAGGCTATCAAATTTTTGGGCATAGGCTTGTTCATAGAATTCCTTGATTATTCTTTTAATGTCCATGGGATCTACAGTGATGTCCCTTATTTCATTTCTGGTATTATCATATCTTTTCTTTTTTGTTTTTTAGTCAGCCTGACTAAAGGTTTATCAATTTTATCGATGTTTTGAAAGAATTGACTTTTGTTTTCATTGATTTTTTTTCTATTGACTTCCTGTTTTCAATTTCATTGATTTCTGCTCTATATATTATTTTTCTTCTGTTTGTTTTGAATTTAACTTGTTCTTGTGTTCTAAAGTAGAAACTTAGATTATTAGTTTTAGATCTTTATTTTCTAATGCATGCATTCAATGCTATAATTTTCCCTCAAAGCACTGGTTTCACTGCATCCCAGAAATTTTGATAGTTTTGTTTTCATTTTCATTTAGTTCAAAATATTTTTTAATTTCTCTTGAGATTTCTTTCTCCCTGCACATGTATTATTTTTAAGTGTGTTGCATAACCTCCAATTATTTGGAGGGGTTTCCAGCTATCTTTCTGTTATTGATTTCTAGCATTTCATTATGGCTTGAAAGCAGACATTGTATGATTCCTAGTCTTTTAGATTTGATAAGTGTGTTCTATGGCACAAAATGTGGTGTCTCTTGGTGAATGTTCCATGTGAACTTGAGAAAAATGTGTATTCTGCTATTGTTGGATAATCTGTAGATATCAATGATTCCCAGTTGAATGATGATGTTGAGTTCAACTATATCCTTATTGGTTTTCTGCCTGCTAGATCCATTCATTTTTGATAGAGGGATATTAAAGTCTCCAACTATAATGTTAATTAACCTATTTATCCTTTCAGTTCTAACAATTTTTACCTTATTTATTTTGATGCTCCATTATTAGACATATACAGTTTAAGTATTATTATGTCTTCTTGAAGAATTGACCCCTTTCTTATTAGGTAATGCCCCTCGTTATCACTGGTAACTCTCCTTGGTCTGAAGTCTTCTCTGTCTGAAATTAGTATATCTACTCCTACTTCCTTTTGATTAGTGTTAGTATGATATATCTTCCACCATCCTTTATACTTAAAGTGTGTTTCTTGTAAATAACATATACTTCAGTGTTGGTTTTTGGATCCACTCTGACAATATCTGTCTTTTAACATGGTGTATATAGACCACTGATGTTCAAAATGATTATTGATATATTTAGGTATATATCTACAATGTTTATTACTATTTTATATATTTTTTGTCCTTGTTCTTTGCTCCTGTTTTTATTTTCCTCTCTTTGCCATTTGTTGTTTTGAGTATTTACAATTCTGTTTTCTTTCCTTAGTGTATCAGTTATACTTCCCATTTGACTTTCTTTTTAGTTGTTTCCCTAGAGTTTGCAATATATATTTACAGCTAATCCAATTCCACTTTCAAATAATGTTATTCCACTTCACTGGCAGTGCAAGTACCTTATAATAGCAGTATAATCCTACTTTGTTCTTGTCCCTTGTCATTGCTGTCATTCATTTCGCTTATACATAAGCGCATATACATAAACATGCATAATCAAATACATTGTTGCTACTATTATTTTGAACAAACTGTCTATTAAATCAGTTAAGAACAAGAAAAATAATAGTTTTTATTTCACCTTCACTATTCCTTCTGTGCTCTTCCTTTCTTTATGTAGATTTGAGTTTCTAACATTTATTTTCCTTCTCTCTAAATAACTTCTTTTCATATTTCTTCTAAAGCAGATCTACTGGCAAAAATTTCTCTCAGTTTTTATTTATCTGAGAAAGTATTTCTCCTTCATTGTTGAATTCTGAGCTAATTTCACAGAGCACAGAATTCTAGGTTGGTGGCTTTTCTCTCAACATTTTAAATATTTCACTTCCACACTCTTCCGTGCATTGCTGAGAAATCAGATATAATTACTTTTCTCCTTTATAAATAAGGTGTTTTGTCCCCTCTTTGGCTTCTTTCAGGATGTTTTCTTCCTTTGATTTCCTACATTTTTAAATATTACATGCCTACTTATATATTTTTGGCATATATAAATATACTGCTTGGTATTCTCTAAGCTTGTATCTGTGATTTGGTGTCTACATTGATTTAGGAAAATTCTGTCATTATTGCTTCAAATATTGCTTCTACTCCTTTCTCTCCTTTTCTCATTCTGATATTCCCATTATACATATGTTATACCTTTTGTATGTCACAGTTCTTGGATAGTCTGGGGGTTTTTCCCCAATCTTTTTTCTCTTTGCTTTTCAATTTTGAAGGGTTTTTTTTGCTGTATCCTCAAGCTCAGGAATTCTTTCTTCAGTGGCATCCAGTCTACTAATAAGCCAATCAAAAGCATTCTTCATTTCTGTTAACAGTGTTGTTTATCGTTAAGGTTTTTTTTTAATTCTCTTAGAATGTCCATCTCTTTATTACATTGCCCATTTATTCTTGCATGCTGTCCACTTTATCCACTAGAGTTTTTAGCATATTACTCATAATTGTTTTTAAATTCCCAGTCTGATAATTCCAGTATGCCTGCATATTTGAGTCTACTTCTGATGCTTGTTCTCTGTCTCTTCAAACTATATTATTTTGCTTTTAGTATGCCTTTTAATTTTGTATTGATACCTAGATATGATGTGTTGGGTCAAAGGAACTGTTGTAAGTAGGCCTTTAGTAATGTGGTGGTAAGATCTAGGGCAGGAAGAGTGTTCTTTAGTCCTGTGAATAGATGTCAGTATTTTAGTGAGCCTGGGCTTCTGGATTATGAAATTCACAAAGGCTTCTCAGGTGTTCTCTTCCCTTAGATGGACAGTATGGCTGGAGGAGGCTGGAATTGGGTGTTTTCCTTCTCCGAAGTCAGTTAGGCTCTTTAAAACCACAGTACATTAGGCTATGGTTAAATAGTTTCTCCTAAGATCTGACCTTGTTAAGAACAGAATGTTTTGTTATATTTTAAAATGGCTCCCTTCCTCTCCCCAGGCTGGTTGAGTTTCCACAGGCAAAACTCCCAAAAGTATGGGGACCCCTCTATGACTACGTTCCTCTGGAATTTTGACTCTCAGACCTGTGCACACTGAGCCTACAGCAATTTGTCAATTATATTTCAGGTTTTTCCTACCCTAGTACTGGTTCCCATGGAGGTTTCTGCTTCAGTAAGGATTCTCTGTATATGCCTGTCTGTCTCTCCAGCTTTAGGGGCAGCAATTCACCCTGTGACCTTACCTCTCTTAAGGATCTTAGAAGATCTGTTGATTTTTCAATTTGTTCAGGTTTTTACATTTTGTGAGAATGAAGTGGTGACCACCAAGCCTCTTATATATCAGACCAGAAACTAAGTCAGCAGTAATATTTTAAATTCCACATCTATTGCATCTATTTTTCTCACTCTACATTTCAGGTTTCGGTCCTATGAACTAAGGACCAAAGGAGGTTAGCATTTTGCCCTTTGGAACAATGAAAAATGACCTTTGTAGCATTTCCTAGATTTGCTCCTCTCTACCTAACACCATCTCCCTGCATTTTGCTTGCTTTTCATTCTCCCTGCCAAAACCTTTCTTAGAAAAGGCTCTCTTGTTAGTCATTAAGTAGCATAGAACCAGAAACCATCAGATCTAGGAGTGACCTTAAAGATCACATAGTAAAACTACACTTGAGATGCTTAAAACTCTTCTACAACATCCCTGGTAAGCTATCACCAACTGCTTGTACATGTTATATAACTCATCACTACCTGTAACCAGTATATGAACAAGCATAGCTCATGAAATATAATAAAAACACAACTTTTTATTTCCCATTGCCACTTTAAAATGTACTTGGTGGGAGAAGCTATCTCCAGCCTCTAAACAGAAAACCAGGTAGAACCCATGGTGTTTCTGGTCACTTATAGCTAATACACGGTGCTTTTAAGTCACAAAAAATACATTCTTAATTCTGTAATTAAATGTGCACTATGCTAGTCAACCCTTCAGTCTTCATACAAAGGCACAGATCTCTTCCCACTACCCCCATTCCAGCAAAGTCCTTTAGTAGCGTGATTCTTTCTTCCTGGCCCACCTAGCTGATCTTTGCCTCAGATCCTTCTGAAGTTGGAATACAAGACGAGAGATGGGGGAAAGATAGCAGGCAATTCTTACTTCACAGAATTACCATAAAACTACTGAAATCAAACTTTAAAACTGTTTATCCTCAAGGCACCTTCCAAGGCCTTCTAGCTAATTTTGTATTTGTGATGCTTTATTCTTTTTCTCAAAGAAAGCCTTCCATTCAAATTCTGTAAGTTTGATACCTCACAAAACCCAGATATGCCCATGTATCACAAGTACTGTCTTAAGTCCATAGTCCATGGCTCTGAATAATGGCTAAACTAGTATTTCGTAAGTTGATGGAGTTGATAGGTTCTTTAGAGGCTCTCCTGCTGGGCCCCACTAAGATGATTCCAGAACACCGTAAGTCCCACCCTGTGGCTGCTTGCTCTTGTCTCCTTCTTCAGTTTCTGATTTCCTGGTAGTTCTCCTTATCAAGACCCTATATCAAAGTGCCTCACTCTTCAGCAGAAGTCCTCTTAAGCAGAATCTTTCAGCAGTTTCCACATACGTTCTGTGGGCGTCATTCACCTTTGACCCACCATTGGAAAAGGGGCAGTTTCATCCAACACAGAGATCTCTTATTTTGCACTCCCCATTAAGACTGTTGGGCAAAACCTCTTGCTGGTGTCACCACATTCCCTTTAAGGACAGAGGTTAAAAGCTCCCTCTAAAGAAATCTCTTCATAAATCTTCCCCCATCTCCAATCTCTTAATCCCTTTATAATCTCTTTGTTGAGTCATTTTCTTTTTGAAAAATCTGTGTTTCTGCCTAATAGTTCTCTTCAGAATGTCCTAGGAGTTATATTATGGTACCATGGTTGTAATTCCAGTTTAACATCTTGCCACACACCCAAGAAAATCTTCTCGACTTTTGGAAAGTGCTAATAATCCACAGTACTACTTTTCAAAGTCTAAAAATCCATCTTGCCATGGCTAGTTATGTTCAGGGTCACACAAAACAAGATTAATTTCTCTTCTACATAACGGCGCTTTGTGGTAGGCTGAATAATGCCCCCCTCTCAAAGGGTATCCACATCCTGATCCTCAGAAGTGGCAAAAGTGACTTTGTGTATCTAATTGAATTAAGAATCTTGCATGGGGAGCTTATCCTGGATTATTTAAATGGACCCTAAATGTAATCACAAGTGTTTTCATAAGAGACATAGGGAATTTTGCCTTCAGAAGAGAAGGCAAAGTGATGATGAACACAGAGCTGGAGTGATGTTCTTTGAAGGTGGGCAAAGGGCCACCATCCAAGGAGTGCAAGTGGCAACTAGAAGCTGGAAAAGGCAAAGGAATGGATTCTCCCTCCTGAGCTTTCAGAAGGAGCCTGTTCTGCCAACACTTTAACTTTAGCCCAGTGAATCTGATCTTAGATTTTCTGACCTCCAGAAATGTAAGAGTGTAAGTTTGTGCTGTTTTAAACCAAGTTTGTGATACATTTTTGACAGCATTAATAGAAAACTGACATACCGTTCAAGTAGTGAAGACTTCTTGAGACTCTCAGTGGAGAAGCCATGTCACCCAGAGGGACTGGGGCTCCTGTTTAAAGATAGCCAAGCAAAAAGTACTGGCCCTTTATGGGGTCCCAGCAGCATCCAACTTACATAAATAAACATTACTGTTCTAAAATGGTTCCTTATGCTTGTCCCTCCCTCCCTCTCTCTCTCTCTCTCTCTCTGTGTGTGTGTATGTGTGTTTTCTTTTGAAGTGACTTTTCCCAACTAAAGCCTACCATTTAAGGTTTTATCAAGTCAAATTTCTACGCTGACTGGTCTTTGGGGCCTTCTCCAGCTCTGGGAAAATAAAAATACCGAGGGCACCAGTACATGGCTCCACTGCCATACAGAGTTCCAGATTTCCCTTTAACTAAAACTTTTGTTCTAAGTTCTGCAGACTGCATTACTGCCTTCTCCTGAAGAGCTTTAAATAATCCCTGCCCCACACTATTTTTGGTATCCAGGACAATGGATTATTATAGGCAAAAGAAAAAATTCAGAGCAGTACTCCAAAAATAGGACATTTCATTTTGAAATGAATTATCTCCTACTTGGTCCCAGGGTAGCATGCAGGGACAAAAAATTCCCCAATGGAGCAAAGCAAGGACCTTGATGGCATTTTGGGGCAACAAGCTTGGGTTGATTCTATTTAAGTTTAATCAGTTTCCTGTATTCATTTGCATAACTCTACATCTTAACCATGTTCACCCAATAATTGGATACTCTGGCAATTTCAACTTAACACTCAATATAGCTCTTATTTTCTTAGCAAAGCTCAGAATGCTAAGAAAATCTCAAGCAGCAGCATCTGTGTTCTCTGCCTTGCTATAGAAATTATATTGTTTGTGTCTTAATAGATGTATGAATTTATATACATATTATTATACCATTTACAAGGAAGGATACATTAGCTACGTAACTACTCCACAGTAACTAGTATTATGCTAAGCACTTTTCCTGGTGTCTCTAATTATTCTATATATAGGGAAGTTACATTTTTTAGCTATTTATCTTCTCTCAGAAGAACACATTCAATTGAATTCACGTCAGTGGAGCATGTCCAATGAACTACCAAATGACATTCTGGACATTGGTTACAAAAGAAGCATGCACATGTTCCCTTTCTTGAGAGTTCACAGGCAGGAAAATGATAGAAATAGGCAAAAGAAATCTATTTGAAAGCATGAGGACAATGTAAGAGTAGATGGAAAGATGATGCAAATGAGGATGCACTCTCTTCACTTTGGGAATGGTAAGGAGAAGTAAAGGAGTAATCTTTGATCTGGGTCTAGCATTTTTGTTTCATCGAGTGTTTTGTTTTGTTTTAGAGGGTCAGCAATACAGTAAGGAAGTGTATTTCAGAAGGAGCCAAAACAAAAAGAACAAAGACAGTAGACAGTGCAAATTCTTGGTGTATTTAAGGGAAACCATATGCATTAACAGGAATATGCTATTGACACTGCCTATGCTTTAAGCCCCTCAGAAAGAAGTAAGCTAGGTAAACAGTACAAGGGGCCTCCCAGACCACATTTACCTGTTTCCTTGGCTCTAGTGTATAATCAGGATCAAGCAGGCAGAAACATCAGACTCTTCATCTTCACACCAGTTCCCTGCTTTCATGTGCAGGAGGAGGAAAGGAGGCACATTAGATAAAAGAAAGAAAAGTGGACTAGAAATCAAAAGACTTAAATTCAAATCTAAGTCACTGCTTACTAGTGATTGCCTTTTCTATTTTGACCTTCCCTGGGATTCAGTAGCAATATCTGTAGAACAGAAGTGATGGTAATGGCCGTGCCTGCTTCATCAGGTGACTGTGTACATCAGTCCTAAGGGTGAGCTCTCAGTTCTGAAATCACATTACGTGCTAGTTTCTATACATGATGATCTCTAATTTTTCTGACATTCCTCTGAAAAGAGACTTATTGATCTATTTTTCAAATGATGAAAAACAAATAAATGAGTTTTCTCAGCTTTATTGAGATATAATTGACATATAACTGTAAATTTAAGGTGTACAACATGTTCATTAGATACACTTGTATATTGCAAAATGATTACCAAGATAGGGTCAGCTAACCCCTCTATCATGTCAAATAATTATCATTTGTGTGTGTGTGGTAAGAAGATTTAAGCTCTACTCTCTTAGCAACTTTCAAGTATATAATACACTATTGTTAACTATAACCTCCACATTGTACATTAGTTCCTTAGAACATATTCATTGTATAAGTGGAAGTTTGTTTTCTTTGACCAATATCTCCCTTGTTCCTCCACCCCCAACCCCTGATAGCCACCATTCTATCTTCTGTTTCTATGAGTTTGGCTTCTTTAGATTCTACATATAAATGTGATCTACAGTATTTGTCCTTCTCTGTCTGACTTACTTCACTTAGCTTAGTGCCCTCAGGTCCATGTTGTCACAAATGGCAAGATTTCTTTCTCATGGCTGAGTAATACTACGTTCTACATATATAGTACATCTTTATCCATTCCTTCATTGACAGACACTGAGGTTGTTTCCATATCTTGGCTATTGCTAATAATGCTGCAGTGAACGTGGAACTGCAGACATCTCCTCAATGTACTGCTTTAAGTCCCTTCAGGTACACACCAAGAGGTGGACTTGCTGGATCATGCGGCAGTTCTATCTTTAATTTTTAAAGGGACCTCCATACTGTTTTCCATAGTGGCTATGCCAATTTACATTTTCACCAACAGTCCACAAGGGTTCCCTTTTCTTCGTATCCTCACCAACACTTGTTATATCTTGTCTTTTGGATAACAGCCACCCTGATAGGGAAAAGGTAGTATCTCATCATGGTTTTGATTTACATTTCCCTAGTAATTAGTGATGTTGAATACCTTTTCATGTACCTGTTGGCCGTTTGTATATCTCCTTTGAAAAAAAATGTCAATTCAGCTAACTGGATTGTTTGTTTCTTTCTTTCTATTGAATTTCATGAGTTCTTTATATGTTATGGATATTAACTCCTTGTGAGATACATGATTTGCCTCATGCTTAGTTGTTCTTGAAAAAAAAACTTTATTGAGGCATAGTTGACAAAATTATATGTAATTAAAGTGTCCAACATGGTGATCCAATATACATATACATTGTAGAATGATTACCAAGATCAAAATAATTAGCACATCCGTCATGTCACATAATTCATGCAGTGAACTCAGTTTTTTTTGTGTGGTAAGAATACTTAAGTTAAATGCTTAAACTTTCAAGTATAGAACACTGTATTATTAACTATATTCACCATAATTTACATTAGATCCTTAGAACTTATTCTTCTTACTGAAAATTTGTACCCCTGACCTAAATCACACTATTTTCTACTCCCCCAAGTCTGTGGAAACCAACGTTATGTTATCTATGAAACTGGGTTTTTTTAATTAAAGATTCAACATATCCCTATCAAAATTCCAGTAGTAGTTTTTATAGACATAAAACAAATATTACAAAATTTGTGTAGAACCACAAAAAAACCCAAATAGCCAAAGTAATCCTGAGAAAAAAGAGCAAAGCCAGAGTCATCAGACTTTCTGATTTCGAGCTGTGTTAGAAAGAAATAGTAACCAAAAAAGTATTATACAGGCACATAGACCAGTGGAACAGAACAGAGAGCTCAGACATAAACCCATGAATATATGGTAGACTAATGTTTTACAAGGATGCCAAGAACACACGATGGGGAAAGGATAGTCTCTTCAATAAATGATGTTGAGAAAACTGGGTATCCATATGCAAGAGAAAGAAACTGGACCCCTATTTTACATGATTCACAAAAATCAACTCAAAATGGATCAAAGACTTAATGTAAGACCTGAAACTATAAAACTCATAGAGGAAAACATACCAAAAAATATCCTTGATGTTAGTCTTGGGAACAGTTTCTTGGATAAAACATCAAAAGTACAGGCAACAACACCCTCCTTATAATCCAGCAGTGCGTGGAGAAGTTCTGGGCAAAGCACTGGGAACGGGCTGCATGGTCGCTGCACCAACGAGCCGTCCCCAGCTAGGTGACCTGAGTGCTAGGCAACTAGTGCGCTGCGCGGGTGCCAGCCCCACTGTCCATCTGCCAGTGGCCATCCCTTTCTCTATCTCTGTGGCTGGTACAGGAACAGTCAGCTGTGTGTTGTAGGGGTACTGGAGAAACCTAGTTTGCCTCCTCCCAGGTCTGTGGGTGAACCCCAGAGCTGAGCAGCACAGAACAAGGTGGCGTCCTTGGTGCCAGGGCACACAGACCTTCATGGTACCAGTCAAGGCATACAGGACATCAGGCTAGCCAGAGGGAAGCCCCACCTACAGCAGCTGCAAACGCAAGCATAGAGGCTTACACCTGTGTGTTTGGCCCAAAGGTTCTGGCAGTTAAGATGGGCATAACGGCCAGGAAGCAGGAAACAGCTCTTTCCTCCCCCCAGGCACCAGCACTGCTCCCCAGCGACCCTGACATTGCACCAGGGGCTGAGCAGCTCCAGAGAGTAGAGCTTCTGGTTACTAGAGGCTGCCACAGACAAATATGAAACGTCAAAGGAAACTGGTTCAAACAAAAATACCACAAACAACAGAAAAAGAGACAAATGAAACTGATCTCATCAATCTTCCTGAAAGAGATTTCAAAATAAAAATAAACATGCTCCTGGAGGTACAGAAAAATATTCAAGAACTCAGGAACAAGTTTAGCCCAGAGATCCAATTGTTAAAGAATAGGGTGGAGGGTTTTAAAAGCAGATTAGATATGGTGGAGGAGTCAATAAATGAAATAGAAATTAGAGAAGAGGAATACAAAGAAGCTGAGGCACAGAGAGAAAAAAAGGATCTCTAAGAATGAAAGACTATTGAGAGAACTGTGTGACCAATCCAAATGGAACAATATTCGCGTTATAGGGGTACCAGAAGAAGAAGAGAGACAAAAAGGGATAGAAAGTGTCTTTGAGGAGGTAATTGCTGAAAAATTCCCCACTCTGGGGGAGGAGATAGTCTCTCAGGCCATGGACGTGCACAGATCTCCCAATAAAAAGGATGCAAGGAAGACAACACCAAGACATATAATAATTAAAAAGGCAAAGATCAAGGATAAGGACAGACTTTAAAAGCAACTAGAGAGAGAAAAAAGATCACATACAAAGGAAAACCCATCAGGATATCATCAGATTCTCAACAGAAACCTTACAGGCTGGAAGGAAGTGGCATGATATATTTGATGCAATGAAACAGAAGGGCCTCAAAGGAAGAATACTCTACCCAGCAAGATTATTATTTAAATTTGAAGGAGGGATTAAACAATTTTCAGATAAGCAAAAGCTGAGAGAATTTAGCTCCCACAAACCATCTCTACAGTGTATTTTGGAGGGACTGCTATAGATGGAACTGTTCCTAAGGTTAAATAGCTGTCACCAGAGGTAATAAAAAGGAATAGACAAAGAGTACAGAATATGATACCTAATATAAAAAGAATGGAGGAGGAAGAAAAAGGAGGAGAAAAAAAAAGATTGTGCTTTTAGTGGCATATCAAGTGAGTTAAGTTAGACTCTTAGTAAGGAAGTTACCCTTGACCCTTTGGTAACCATGAATCTAAAGCCTGCAATGGCAATAAGTACATGCCTATCGATAATCACCCTAAATGTAATTGTCTGAATGCACCAATCAAAAGACACAGAGTCACTGAATGGATAAAAAAACAAGACCCGTCTATATGCTGCCTACAAGAGACTCACTTCAAAACCAAAGACATACACAGACTGAAAGTGAAGGGATGGAAAAAGATATTTCTTGCAACTAATAGGGAGAAAAAAGCAGGAGTTGCAGTACTTGTATCAGACAAAATAGACTTCAAAACAAAGAAAGTCACAAGAGACAAAGAAGGACATTACATAATGATAAAGGGGTCAATCCAACAAGAGGATATAACCATTATAAATACCTATGCACCCAACACAGATGTACCTACATATGTGAAACAAATACTAACAGAATTAAAAGGGGAAATAGAATGCAATGCATTCATTCTAGGAGACTTCAACACTCCACTCACTCCAAAGGACAGATCAACCAGACAAAATAAGTAAGGAGACAGAGGCATAGAACAGCACATTAGAGCAGACCTAACAGACATCTATAGAATTCTCTACCCACAAGGAGCAGGATATACATTCTTCTAAAATGCACATGGAACATTTTCCAGAATAGACCACACACTAGGCCACAAAAAGAGCCTCAGTAAATTCAGAAAGATTGAAATTGTACCAACCAGTTTATCAGACCACAAAGGTATGAAAGTAGAAATAAATTATGTAAAGAAACAAAAAAGCCCACAAACACATGGAAGCTTAACAACATGCTCCTAAATAACCAATGGATCAATGACCAAATAAAAACAGAGATGAAGTAATATATGGAGGCAAATGACAGCAATAATTCAACACCGCACAATCTGTGGGACGCAGCAAAGGCCATGCTAAGAGGGAAGTATATTGCAATACAGGCCTACCTCAAGAAAGAAGAACAATCTCACATGAACAGTCTAATCTCAGAATTAATGAAACTAGAAAAAGAAGAACAAATGAGGCCCAATGTCAGTAGAAGGAGGGACATAATAAAGATTAGAGTAGAAATAAATAAAATTGAGAAGAATAAAACAATACAAAGAATCAATGAAAGCAGGAGCTGGTTCCTTGAGAAAATAAACAAAATAGGTAAACCCCTAGCCAGACTTATCAAGAAAAAAAAGGGAGTCTACACACATAAACAGAATCAGAAATGAGAAAGGAAAAATCACTATGGACACCACAGAAATACAAAGAATTATTAGAGAATACTATGAAAAGTTATATGCTAACAAACTGGATAACCTAGAAGAAATGGACAACTTTCTAGAAAAATACAACCTTCCAAGGCTGACCCAGGAAGAAACAGAAAATTTAAACTACTTTGCTGTATCCCATAATTTTTGGTATGTTTTGTTTCCTCTTCATCTGTCCCAAGATTTAAAATTTTATTTTTTAGATTTTTCTTTGACTCATTGGTTGTTCAGAAGCATATTGTTTAGTCTGCACATATGTGAATTTTCTAGTTTCTTCTTGTAATTGATTTGTAATTTCATACCATGGTGGTCAGAAAAGATTCTTGATATGATTTCAGTCTTCTGAAATTTATTAAGATTTCTTTTGTTCTCTAACATATTATCTATCCTGGAGAACATTCAATG
Source organism: Smutsia gigantea (assembly GCA_032199065.1). Taxonomy (NCBI): domain Eukaryota; kingdom Metazoa; phylum Chordata; class Mammalia; order Pholidota; family Manidae; genus Smutsia; species Smutsia gigantea. The sequence goes on from JAVSCE010006587.1 coordinate 670,940, forward strand.
AGCACTTGAAAGAAGATGTATTCTTCTGGTGTTGGATGAAATGTTCTGTAAATGTCTGTGATGGTTCTAGCCACTTTTTTAGTTGCTCCCAATAGTTGAGGGTGTATAAAGACCAATCAGTGTCTCAAAGAGGAGGCCTACATTAGCACCTGGACCCACGCTGCTTGGAATTCCTGAGTCAGCAGGTGGGTAAGTATGTAGTTAGGCCTCTTCGAGGTATAAACTGAGAGGTTTCCAGGCCCAGGTGTATAGCTGTGGGTGTGGCAGAGGTTGTTCCTGAGCCCACTGAGAATTTTTTTGTATGCTACAGCTCTGTGGGACTGCTGAAAGCAAGCTCTATTTTTTATCAGAGCCAACTGATCTGGAGGCCCATCTCTTAGGTAGTAGGCACAAAAGCTATCATGCCAGACATGTGTACAAGTTCCTTCCAGAGAAATCCTGGTGACTTGGAGCAGGCTAGAGGGAGATGGCGGAGAAGGTATTTGCCAGCTCCCCTGGTTGTCAGGGAGGATCTCTGTGAGCCCTCTCTGTGTGAATCCTTGGTCCGCCCTAAATTAGAGGCCTGGACCTCAGACAGCAGCTTTTAAAGTATCAAAATAGATCCCTTTGGAAAGACTGGGAGGATGAGCATTTTTGCCTGCATCCTCTGCGCTGAGCCCTGGAGTAATATAGTGAGTTAAGAAATGCTTCTTTGTTTGCTAATCCTGCGGACTCATGAATGAACTGTCCCACTGACTTCCAGAGCCACACCATCTGAGGACCTGACCCCTGGGTGGCAGCTGCAGAAGCTAACGTGCAGATGTTTGTTCAGGCTCCTTTGAGAGAGAGACTGGCAACTCGAAGCAGCCCATTTTAATGTGAGTATTTTCTTGTTTACGTAAAGGAGTCACACAGTTTCTGGATTTCTGTCAAAGGGAATTTCTCCACTTGTAGCTGTATATTCGGTATGCCCATAGGAGGATCCTCCATCGTCACCATGTTTAAAGACCACCTTGAGAAATAATGAGATTAAATAATTTTTCTCAAGGCCACAGACCTAGAAAGTGATGAATTTGGATTTGAACTTTCTCAGATTGATTCCAAAGGTGACACCCACTTCTTCCCCACAGGTTATCAAATGAGACAAAGTATTTTGTTGTTGTGTGGAGGCAGAGAGCAAGCTCCAAAGGAAAGTATTGTGATTATTGCCTAATTGCTTACTGAGATTATTCAGAGATTCTGCAAATACATTGAGAGTTTAAAATTGTGAGATGGAATTATCAATAGAAAACAAAACTATTATGTAGGCATAAATATTTTGTCATACTGTTCACCTGACTGTAACTTTTAGTACAGACTTCACTCCCTACTTTGTTCACCCCATGTTAAGTGTGATTGAGTGTGAAACATCTACTCTCAATTACCTTCCCATTGCTGAGAGTGCAAAAGAGTCTGATAGTGTAGGCTCATGGCAATCACTAACTGTGAGTGATCATGTGAGGAAGTAATTTCCTTTTAAATTTATTTTCAGTATATTTGAACATAAAATATGCAATCTTACTTTCCTTCTCTTTTTCTTTAACATTCCTCAACACTTGAAAAGTCTCCCATTTTATCAAAGAATGGTGAGATTTAGGCTCAAATATTTCACTAGGAAACTTTAGCTAATTTTTTTTGGAAGATACCCCTGTTTTTGTTTACTTTTAGTTATCTTCTATTTACAGCAACTGATTCTGGTTTTCTGCTACTGGCAGTGACATGTCATTTCCTTTTATAACAAATCTGAGTAAAATAAAAGTGAGTCAATTTAAAGAAAACATTAAATAAATAATAGTTCACATGGTACTCAGATATGGTAAAAATCATCAAGATGGCTCACAAATGACTGAAGTTCGTGAAACTGTGGTCTATTCCAACACCCTCAATTTACAAAAAAAGGAGTCTAAAGTGGAGGACTAGTTATGGGCAAAAAAAATTGAACTAGAACCCATAGTCCCAGTCTTTGTTGTCTCCATTATGCCAGCCTCCCTCTCCAAGTTCTAAGATCTTTCCCTTCTTCTCATTCTTTTCTTTTTATGCTTTGTTTTCTGTTGGCCAGTTATTTCTTTTGCAGAAATCTAGGTGACCCTTGTTTCTATTGTATCCAATTCACAATGTTGACAGGTATATCTTAACTGGGTTGTCATGTAACTTTCCCATCACTTAAGTTACATGAAGGTCTACATTCAGCTGAAGTCCACATGTTCAGAACTGGAAATACTTTTATTTTATTAATAAATGATATAGAAATTTATAATACTAATTTTTTTATATTGAAAGTTCAAAACAGACTATCCTCGATTTTAAGCAACTCAACTTAAAATGAGAAGATGAATTATCAACAGTCAGGAGTGGTGGTATCCTGAGATAAATGCAGTTTATTTCAATTAATGTTTATTAAATACCAGATATTTGCCATTCACTGTGTTCAGCATTGAAACACAAGATAAATTTAATATCCTAATTGCTATGGTTTTTATTGGGCACATTTAAATTATTATGCCACTTCCTACAACAGCCTTCTAATATAGAAGACTGTTATTTTGTAGAGGAAGGAACAGAAGTTAATAGAATTTAGGTAACTTATCCAATGGCGCACAGCTAACAAGTACCAGAACAGTTTAAATCTGTTAGAGGCTAATCCTCATGTTCTTTATATTATACTTTTTTACCTTTCAGAGTCGCAAACTTCAGTAGCTTATAATTTAGCAAGATACATATGTGGTTTCTCCAATTAAAAAAACTAACAGTCTCTTTGGAAAGGAAAATAACTTAAAATATAAACGTGAAGAACAATAATTTAGAAATATTCCAAATGCCAGGTGACTGAATATCCACATATATGTCCAGTGTTCGAAATTGCACTAAGGGTGAACACACTGAAGAGTTCCATGACCTGGAAAGGAAATCTAGGATTCAAGAAGCAAAGATGATTTGGAACAGTGTTTAAAGCAGATAAATAGTAATGTGCAAAGGAATAGAAGATTTGAAAGAGAGAAGCCAGGGAATGGTAATTGTCCATTACTGTTAGCATGAAGCATATACATTGACAAACAGGACAGGATTTAGGAAGTTTGTCTGGGGCCAGGTCATGAAGAGCTTTGAATGCCAGGCTTTAGGCTCTGTTGTAGAGGCAAAGGATTCATTGAAAGTTCTTGATCAGGGTAAATGTGTGAGAATTGTGCTTTTAAAAGATCCATCTGAAAGAGTATGCAGATTAAGTCAGGAGGGGAGAGATGTGAGGAGTCTGCAGCCATGGAATTACAATAGTTTGATGATGAGGAAGGCTTGGATTGAGTGGCAACCATGGAACCAAAATGATAGGATGCTTCTAACTACTCAGTAACTGCCTAGAAATTATGCATCCAGGGTTCCCTCCAGGTCTGGATCTCTAGGTCTTCTCTTTGGAAAAAGTCAGTGATATGGAGACTGGGGAGATGAGAAGAATAGAACCTCACCAAGGGAGGGATACCAGAGAGGGAAAATAATCCTAAAAATATCTTACGATGTATTTCAGGGCTACATGAGACATCAGTGCAGGTGACACTAAAGGCGGTACTGCAGGGAACCAGTAGAAGGGGCTGGTGAGACTCCTCACAATCAGACAAACTCATGTAAGTATGAACTACACAAAAAAGAATGTATTTAAGCCAAACAATAGTTGTTCTGTAATTTTCTGAAGGCCTTGCTGAACCAAGACTAAGGAAAAGCATTTCATATCTTTGGAATTCTGCTTCAACAAGGTATTATCTGAGTATGTTTGCTCTGTATTGACAGGAAAGTATTATATGGTTTGAAATGGCTGCCTATTCTGACATGCAACTGCTGTGTACTAATTTGTAGTCATGTATATTTTGTGTTTACCTTATTATATGACTTATCTATTTATGAAGCATAATTAGGACCTAGTAAGCTATAAATAAGGTAGGGTTTACTTTCTGGCAAATTCTTTAATGTGACTGATTACCCTTGGCACTAAAACTACAGTTGCATGAGTTTCTTAAATAAAAACTGCATAATGATCTTTCCATCTGTCAAAGTTGCATAATTAAAGGCAACAGCAGCGCATAGAATTAGCACTTCAGGTTTTGTTCACAGGTTTGGACAGCATCTATCATCAGTTTGACAGATGGAATTGTGTTTTCTTTATTTCTCCATTTTGCTCTCATTTCTATAGCTACGTAAGTCCCTATTGAAGACCCCTTAGAAGACTACATGCACCTGGGATAATTGACTGCAGGCAGGATCTGTTAGCTTGCTCCATTATTTATCACCAGACGTAAGCTGAGACTCTAACTGTGCACCGTTAGAGAGGGGATCGATCTGTCCTGTTATCTCCTTGACACTGGGTAATGCTATTATAAAGGCACACAAGGACACCTGGAATTCTCTAAAATGGAAAGAGGAAAAGGTGACTTCTTTGCTTCTTGGTGGCATTTTTCTCAGCATCTGCAATATACTTGGCTGTTGGAATCACTATAAAAATTACAGATGAGTCATCCCTTTCACCTGCATATTCTACCTCTAGTTGTCACATTAGATGATATAATAATAATAATAATAATAATAATAATAATAATAATTTCCAATAATATTGAGTGCCATATCATGGGCACAATCCTCAAGCGTTGTCTCATTTTATAGATGAAGAAACTGAGACACAGACAGCTAAAATCTCTAAGTCACATACTTAACAACAAAACCAAAATTTGACTCTCTACTCAGAACAGTCTACATAAGCAAAAAATGTAGCCATGAGTTAGAAGAGTGATTTACTTTTTCCCATACACAGAAGAATTTCCATAAAGAAAAGAGCACAGAATATTAATAAATCCATTATTCAACTCAAGGTAGAAACACAGGCAATCTTCAAATCAGTAGAAGATTGTGTTCTAAAAATGTATTTGAAAATTAGCTGTTTGGCATTTATTCATGAAATGATATGATGTCTTGGATTTGTTTCAGAATAATGGGGGGGTAAGGATGAAATAAGATTAGTCATGAGTTGGTAATTGTAGAAGGTGGTGTGGATACCTGGGGGCTTATAATATTATCCTCTCTATGTTTGCATATGTTTTAAATTTTCTATAGTGAGAAATTTTCTTTAAAAACTGATGAAAACCTAGCAGCTTCACTATGGAGAAATTCACTGATGCATATACGGAAATGCATATGTGAAACATTCCATATAAAATTCCAAAGACCCTTTGCTGCATTGGTAAACACCATCTTCATACACTCTATCTCAAGTTGTAAGAACTCACTCAGATGGCTACCATATTATAAAAATTGTTTGAAGAGTGAAATAGTTTCTAAGTTCCCTTTCATCTCTAAGAGTCTATGAATACCTGTTACGTGCCTATATTAGTCTGGGTTCTCCAGAGAAACAGAACCAATATTTTATTTATAAAAAATGTATATAATAAATAATAATAATAATACACAAATATATGGATATATATGTATAGCTATATATAAAGAGATTTATTATGAGGAATTAGCTTACACAGTTACGGAGGCTGAGAAGTCCCAAGCTCTGTAGTCAGCAAGTAGGAGAGTAAGAACAGACAGTGGTAGGAGTCCAAGTCTGAAGGCAGAAGACTGATGACCCAGCTGAAGATAGAGAGCGAATTCTTTATTACTCCACTTTTTGTTCTATTCAGGTCCTCAATGGATTGGATGGTGCCTACCCACACTGGGGGGGACATCTGCTCTACTCCGTCTACCAATTCAAATGTTAATCTCATCCAGAAACAGACTCACTGAAATACCCAAAATAAAATTTCAAACCATCATCTGGGCATCGCATGGCCCAGTCAAGTTGATATATAAAATTAACCATCATAGTGCTTAATAAAGCACAGTATATCCAGATGTGAAAACAACAGGGAGAACCAGGCAAACCAGTTACCTAATGAGACTCCAGATTCTCAGTTAATCCATAATCACAGAGAATTTAATAGACCTGCTGGTAGTCATGTCCACAGACTCTGAATTAAAACCCCCTAAGTGGAAAGTTGTGTACTCAACTCACATCAGCTATATCTGAGACATCTCTATAACAGGTAATTATTTTTCCTTACAGTCACAGCTAATTACTCTTCCTTTCTTTCTTCTTTGCTTTTATCCTTCCTTCCAGAAAAATTTTTTGATCAAATTCCATGTGCCAGGAATAGGGCTCAGTACTAGGAATACAGCAGTGAATTACAGACATTGCCGTACTAAAAATTAGTTTTATGATTTCTATGTAAGGGAAGCTTAGAAGTAAAAATTGGTTGAAATGAGGGCAGGAAATTTGCCTTGAATCTTCTTTTGCATTAACACCTGACACAACACTAATAAAATGCCAATTGTCCTTATCAAATAAATGTGAGTGAGATTAGAGGGGGATGGCCACCTTCCTACCCCTTGATGCTGCCCTCCACCCCAGATCTTAAAATTTATTGAGGAAAGTAGGCAATAAACCAATCATAAATATATCATTGCCAGTGGTGATGAATACTATGAAGATACATTCAAAATGTAATAATGAAACTTTATTTGGATTAAGATACTGTCCTTTTTGAGAAAGAGACATTCACATTGAATGAGGTCTTAAATGAGGCAATGTTAGTCTGCTAGGGCTACCACAACAAAATAACACAGACTGGGTGGTTTAAACAACAGAAATTAGTTTTCCTCAGCTCTGGAGGCCAGAAGTCCACAATCAGTAGGTTTGGTTTCTCCTGACACCTCTCTCCTTGGCTTGCAGTTAGCCACCTTCTCAATGCGTGCTCACCCAGTTGCCCCTTGGTTTGTATCCTAATCTCCTCTTCTTAAAAGGACACCAGTTATATTGGATTAGGATCCATCCACATGAAATCATTTTACCTTAATTATCTCTTTAAAGGCTCTATCTCCAAAAGCAGTCACATTCTAAATACTATAAATGAGGACTTAGACATATTAGTTTTGGGAGGACACAATTCAGCCTGTTATAGGAGCCATCCGGGAAAAAGAGGGTAGAAGTGGACTAGGAAAGTACACTGTAGATCTGGTGACAGAGTGTAAGGAAACTCCTATCTGCTAATGTCTGTCCTTTCTAGGATGTCTTAGGCAATGTCATTTGCAGAAAATGGCAGTGGTGGAAGGAGGGGAGAGGAGGTCAGAGAAGAACAGAGAGGATATGAACTGGTACTTACTATGGATGGAAGATCAAGCTCTTTGGAAGAATAGATTTTTGAGCAGTGTCAAGGACTCAGTTGAGGCAAATGAACAATATAAGTCTTCCTGGAGGTGTTTTTCTCTGCCTTTTTAGCTTCACTGGTGAGAGCTCAGCAAAGATGACTTCTAATGGGTTAATTCAGGATGGGGTTTTGTTAGGAAGATGTGATTGGAGAGGAGCAAGGGACTGATTGTGGTATTTGGCTGTGAAATCTAATCTAATAATCATGGAGGTGAAGGAAGGTAGGGAATGATGGGTATAGAGTGGAGGTATCACTGAACTACAGGTAGGAATTTGTTTAGTAATAATGTGTTTCCTAGGCTATTGGAACACCCAGAAGCACCTGCTTTATTCACAGACAATAAATTCTAACAGACCCAGGTGCCATCTCTACTTTAGAGCTGGACATATCACCCCAGAGAAGGTTATTCCACTCTAAACCCCTTAATTCAGAGGCTGAAAAACATTCCCATTATTTCCCCAAATAGTATCTCCATAGGGAAATTCAAATCACTTTACTGAGTTGGTGAACATACTGATAACTCCTAGTCCCAACTTGCTATCTCCACCTTTGTGCCCCATTGCTTATCAGTTAAAATGGTATCCAGTATAGCTCTGAAGCTACCTTCAGTTATCATAGATTTGGGGAAAAGGAGGTTAGTGATGAGATACCATACTCATGCTAAGTATGAGTATAGATCTAAATGTCAATGCTAATGGAAATTCACCAAAGGATCTGATTTTTAAAAACTGGTAGAGTTCATTTTTTTTCCAGAATTTCGGTTACTCATTACTTAAAGTTTCCGGCTTTTCTCTGCATTGTAAATACATGCATGATTTGTTTTGTACAAATATGTCAAGTAATACTTTCTGACCAAACCAAGTAGACTTGATTTAATGACTGTAGGGAAGCGCCTAGTTCCAGTTGCATTAATTGGTAAAATATTTATGACCCACAGTATTACAGTCTATGTGCAAATGTAAGTAGTATCTTGGGTGACCCAGATTCCACCAAGAGTGCCTTGTGTAGGATTGGATTAGTTCCTCTAGACCCCATATTTTTACACTACTTGGTGCTGAGTACAACTGGATAGAAACTCCAAGGAGGGCACAGAAAGAAAAAGCTGGGAAGACCCCCTTCTTCTCAGGATTGCGTGCATAAAATCAGTATTAGCGGCTCCCTTTCAGACAGAAACAGCATACAGATATCATTTTGTGGCTTTTCTACTATGTGTCGGGTCCTTTTGCATCCATCATTCTGTTAATCTTAACAACACAGCAAGGTGTTTGCTGATTAGGAAAGTAAGTCTATAGAGAATAAGTGACTTTCCCAAGGTCATATGCCCAGTAAATGGCAAGCCACAATTCCAGCCTAGGTTTGGCCGGTTCTTGAGGCTCTATCCCCCTTCCTTTAACTGCCCCCTCTCTGTGCTTGTTTGAGAATAGCCCTTTCCCTACTTTCATATCTGCTTTTCTTTCTCCCTAAGGTGATTTCCATTTCCTTCTAGGCTGTTCCTTGTACTTGTTTTTATCTGGATAAAAATGTTGGAAGGGGAAGGAGGCAGTGCCTGTTGAAAATTGTCTACTTGGCCCCCACTGCCTCTCTTGAGAAAATAGCCTGTTTTGGAGTAGATAATCTTCAATATATTTATTTTATTAATGATGGCTCTACCAGACACTGATAGGTTGGCTAATAATTCTGAATATTAATTTTATTCAAGTCTCATTTAGTTTAATGTAACAGTAAATGCAAAATGTTTGACTCATTGTGACTTAAAAATATTAAGAACTAATAACATAATAATATACACTAAACACTGGAGTGTTTGTGGGAAAAGTAGTGAACAAAATTCAATAGTATTTAAAAATTAACTATCTGCTAAGTCTTAGAAGGCCTTCCTGCTGGAAGCGTGGCAGCCTCAGCACCCCCTGGGAGCTCATAAAATACAGAAGCTCAGGCCTCACTCCAGACCTCCTAAATCGGAATTTGTAGTTTAACAAGATTCCTAGCCTATTTGTATGTACACTAAAATTTGAGAGGCACTGTTCTAACATATTTAGTTGGAATAGCCAACACACAAGGGTACATGGACTGACTCTTGCTGGAGTAATTTTTGAAATAGTAGAAAGGGTAAGAATTTAGGTGTCAGACAGACTGGTGTCAGCACTAGTTCTGTGACTTCGGGCAAGTTATTTTAAACCTCTTTAAGACTGGTTGTCTTTATCTCTAAAAACAAGAGAAGGTCAAAATGTGGCAGAGTGGCAGCCAAGAGGAACACCGAGGCAAAAAGGACGGAGAAATGGACTTTGACATAGGTCTGCTGGAATGAAAGGGTAGAGGCAGATTTTGAAGAATCCTCCTCCACCTGTTACTGGAACTGTGTACTTGTATGATTTTGTTGACATAAAGATGAGAACTAGATGAGATAAATTCTGACTTTGGTTTTACTATACCTTTTTGCCTTTAAGCACTTTATGGTTGGGCTAAATAGTCATATACTATAGGAAAGCAACAGAAATGATGAAACAGAGGTGACTTAAGGATAGACAATTAATTGAATGGAAAAGTTCTTATAAGCAAAGCAAAACAAAGTCTTACAAAAACACATCTGCATACTATATGTCCCAGAATTACTCTGATCAAATGAGTTGAGATTTTTTTTTTCTACATGAAAATCTATAATTTTTAAATATCAAGTTTGCTGAATTCTAATGATTTTTAAAAATTTTACCAGGGATATTTTCTTAGGCAGAGTAATGGTTTAATCAAAGTGTCTTTTAATTTCTTTGATCTATTGATATGACTCAAAAATTAGGAAATTAAACAGAGGTTTCATCTATTTCATCATTGATTGGATAGAACAAAATGTAAAAAATTATCATAGTGGAGATACTGTTCAAATAGTTTCCCAAACAGACAACTTTTTCATAACTCCCTTGCCAAAATAGGCTGAAAGTATTTCTTTGAATGATAGCATTGCATCAAACATTATTAAGATGATGTTTTTCTTAGTGAAAAAACAATAATCATATTAATATATTGTAAAATATTTTTACCACTCTGACACTGTCCTTGCCCACGTTTTCCTTGGAATATCTTGGAATATCAAATGTGTTACCTAGAATCCCAAGCAAAGGTTAACAGATGACTCCAAAATAACATCAAAGAGAAAAGGAAATCATCACAATTATTTGATGTTTGTTGGGACAAAAATGTGATAATGTGCTAAATTTTTAATTAAGGAGTTTACTTGGGTCATCCTGGATATTGGCATGGAGATTGTTGTTTTTTGCCTAATACATTAAGCAGACCCTTGACAATCCTATGCACAAAATTTAAAAATAAAATGCTGTTATACAATACTGGCACCTACAGAGATCAAAAAACAAAAACAACTTTGTTTGACTTAGAGCATTTTGACACGTTAAAAAAGCTTCATTCTAATTTTAGCAAATAATCATAGTTTGTTTACTCCCTGAAAAAAGCTATAACAGAAAAAATGGTTCAAATAAAAGTGTTGTATCAAAAGCTAGAGGAATCAGAGCAAGATTTGTAGCACATATTTCAAAAAAGTAAGATTATAGAAATCTAAAACAATGCATAATTCATGACAAATCTTGGCATATTTGGAATGTCCTTGAATATTAATTAGATACCCAAATAGAAGGAGTTTCCATAAATTCTGTCCTATGATGAACCTATGGAGAACTTTTTTATTTACATAATAATCTAGAAGCTATTGGGTGGGATTTCCTAATATAAAGTACATGCTCCTGTTGAAACTACTGAATTTACAAGTTGGGAGCATCTCATAAGAATGACTTGTGCATCACAGGCACATTTTTTATAATTGAAGAAAGGGGGAAAGGTATCTCAATGATGATTGCACAATTGTTGATATGGGGCTTAAAGTTGCCTTAACAACAAATGCCATCGCTTATGATTCAGTGATATCCACAACATAGATGCACCAGTTATTTTGCCCCAGAAAATCTGTGGACCAAAAGTAGTCTGTCTTAGAAGGCTACTCCAGTCTTCAAACCTCTGTGTGCTCATGTTTTGAGGTGGACTTGCACCATAGCCCTTTGACACAGCCAGTTTGAACTGTACAGGTAGGCAGTAGTTAGCTATCCAAGTTATGCAAATGACAGACTATAAACAGAAAGTTGCATGTGGCAAATAAGAATATTTATTTTCAGAAAGGGTAGGTATCTGAAAATATGACTTGTGCAATGAGTGAACATACATCTTTTGGGAATTATATAATATTATAGGTCTATTAACATCTAGTAGCATATGTTGAGAAATGCTTTAGATAAAAGTGATTGTTTGGCAGAAAGCAGAAGATTTAGACAGTTGTGTGAGCTTAAGAATTGTATTATCTAAGACAGAATAATTGCTAATAATACTTAACAGATATTTCTTTTTTCCTTGACAATGATTATAAAAACCTTTGTTATAATATTTAATTGTTCCAAGATTCATATAAGTCAAAGTAAGTTAAATTCTCTCCAAAATGAAATTTCTAAATATGAAGACCGAGATCAAATAGTGATTCCCTGCATCATCACAGACATGTGCCACACTGGTAATGATCCTGGCTGTATTAGTTTCCTAGGGCTGCCATACAAAGTAGCACAAATTGGGTGGCTTCAAACAACAGAAATGTATTCTCACACAGGCTAAAAGTATGAAGGCAAGCTGTGGGCGGGGCCATGATATCTCTGAAGGCTCTAGGGTAGGATCCTTTCTGACTGCTTTAGCTTCTGGTGGTTGCTGACATTCATTGCCTTGTTAATGCAGCTTTCCAGTCTCTGCCTCTGTCTTCACATTGTCTTCTCTTCCCTGGTTCTGAATCCAAATTTCCCTCTTCTTATAAGTACACCAGTCACTAGACTACAGCCCAACCTAACCCAATATGACTATCTTAACTTGATTATATCTACAAAAACTTTATTTCCAAATAAGGTCTCATTTTGAGATCCCAGGGTTAGGACTTCAACATATCTTTTTGGGGGGTACAATTCAACCCATATACCACTGACCTAATGTTAAGTAGTCCAGGGACAGTCATTCATTCATTCATTTACAAATATCTGTTGAGTGTCAATTATGTCAGATATATCTTATGAACTGCTATGAACAAAATAGACCAAGTCCTTGCCCTTGAAGAGCTTATGGTCTGTAGTCATACCATATCCTGTAGCTTTACAGACTTTATAATTTAGAATTATACATGGTTAATAATTTAGCAAAATCTTTAAATCTACATTTCTGTGATTAATCTTCAAACTATCCTGTCATATATGCTGAGTAAATATTAGTATTTACATTTTTTTTGCATGGGGAAGCTGTAGAGAAGTTAGTACTTGTCCAAAGTTACCCATCTGGTGAAAGCAAAGTTGGAACCAGAATCAAGGCCAAAACATAAAACCATGTAAAATGCTGGACAGCATCTGCTTGTCATTTATAATTAATGACAAGGAGCATTACTGTATATTAGGGTACTTTGCAACTCATCATATAGAAATATGTTCAAAAGTTAAGGACACTAACTCACAAAGCAAAATTTGCTTATTTATTTTGACAAGTTTATCTTATTTTAAATTATTCATGACACTCCAGCAACCATTCTGTGGTAAGTTTTAAAACTATCAGTAACACCTTAGAAGTGGCAAGAGGCTGTTGTAGGTTTTCTCTGAGAAATAAAGTGAAAGTAGATTTTAATGTGAGTTCATAGAATCACAGTTACATTGGAGTTTCAGTGGTAAAATGCTGAAAGGAATCTTAAAACTCATGTCATTCAATCTCACATCCCCTCCATAACAGTTATCTAGAAAGAAAATAATGGCAGTGAAAAATGAAAAAATATGAGTACGGTGTAGTCATTCCCCTATCAATAACTTAGGTAATGGATGATATTTTATATATTCTCAACTGTAATGAATTATATCCCACAGTTTGTGTGTGTGTCTGTGTGTGTGTGTGTGATCTTTCAAACTTGTTTCTGGCACACTCACTTATGAGAAATGCTTTAGCAGACACATGATTCTTAACCCCCTGCAACACAGCTGCTGCCCGTGCTGGGACCAACGTGAAGAAACAGAGAAGAAAGCATTCAAAACTGAAACCAAGGTAATGGAGACAGGGGCTTGAAATAAGCCAAAAAAGGCACGTGCCAAATGGAAGCGTATACTCACTTAACAAGCCTCTGCATTATAAAACAAAAATATCATGTTAGAGAATCAGTAATAGGGGTGAGGAAGAGAATGAATGAGCAGGAAAGAGAACCAGAAAGAAACAAAATTCTGGGAAGATAAGCTGCTGCTTGTGGGCAAACAGACTACATTCTGATTAATTTCAAGAAAAAAAGTCACATTTTTTAACGACGGTGGATCTTTGGGTCATCTACATACACAAGTGGGAACATTTATTATTATTATTCTCCCAATACTGAAGGATCTCCTTATGAGCAAATTAGGTTGGGGAATATACATCCATATCTTGCAATATGGATTTTTAAAATTCTCTTAAATAAAACAACCACAGCAGCATTTTCTTATGAATAACTTATCACGTATACTGTGGTCTCTGAGGTCATTTTTGTCACACATGCAGGCAGCCAGTCATTCCCTGTACTGTACTTCTGTGTCATTAGCTGGACACTCTCATTTCTCACTCATGGTAAGGGCTTTAAAAACTATTTCATGTCCCCATTCCTCACATCTGCAAACCTTCAGCATGACTTTTCTTTTGTTTTCCTGCCCATAATTGATTTACTCTTCTTCTGATAACAGCCTTGAGCATGTCTCCTAAACTTTTTGCTTCTTTCCCATTCTCAGGGGAAGATGCTATAGAAGCAGGCAGATGAGGCAGACAGATGCCTCCAGTTGCAGCCCTCAGATCTCCTGGAACCAGTGATTCTCCATAGGGGAGCATGGCTGAAGTCAGGCCAAGGAGAGCTGGTTCTGGGACTTTTGCTGCCAGGGGAATGAAAAGCTTTCTGTCTGCTGGGGTTCCCAACCTAACAGGATATTAGCTTGGGACTGCCAGTGCCTGAAAATAAGCCTGGCTAGAGAAAATAGAGGCAAGAGATGAAGAGAGAAATATTTCCTAAGTTAGTTTTTAAACACCTGGATTCAGCTAAGCCTGAGAAAGACATTTCCCCTAGACTTTTCAGTTTTTTTGGATGGTAAGTTCCCATCATGCTTAAGCTAGGTTAAGTCCAGTTTTCTATTGCTTTCAGCCAAAAGATTTCTGCATACTGAAGTATTTAGGACCCAACACAGTTAGCCTCAAGTTGCATAATTTTTTGCTCTAAAACTATACTATCTGCTGTTTCCTTTTCTCAGTCTCCAGGCCTACTATGCTTTTCCTGTCAGAATCACATTGATCTCGAAAAAGGGAGGTACTGTTTATGAAAGACAATTTATTATAAAAATATTTCATGCTTGTCCTAAAAATATCAATCAAAATAATAGTGTATGAAGCAAAAAGTACAAGACCTCTGGTCATCTCCCTCCCCACTTTATCCCACTTATATTTGTGAGTACATCAGACATTTTAAGTTTAAATACAGATGTGTGTGTTTGTATGTATGTGTTGGGCAGGGATATAAATTTCAAAGCACAAAAACAACTATTAAGCAAAGGAAGCACATCCACACTTACTGATGTTCTCAAAGTATCAAAACATTTAAAAATAGATATGTTTCATAGAAATAGTAAGATCCTGCTTTGATAAACAATCACCACAAAGCTTCCTCTTCCATAAACCTCTTCACCCCTCACTGAGAATTTAAGACATTGTTTTCTCTTCTCTTGCAATACACATTTATGTAGTTGATTCTGCTTTACACAGCAGATAACTCTGTATACATATTTGACTTCTCTGGATGGTAAGCACTTTGAAGGCAAGAAAAGAGTTTAATTCATCTTTGTACTCCCAGGATTTAATTCAGTGGTTAACTTATGTTTTTAAGTGAGTTAATGAGTGAGTGAATCATAAATAAGTGATAAGAGGTTTCTCTGATAATGTTCTCTTAGGCTGAATTTAAAAATGACTCTGCAGACATTCCCTGTATTTTAATTTAAGCTCCTTCTCTCACATTGCTCTTATATTAACAGAAACCAGGCAAGTGATGAGCAGACCTTTATTTCCAGTTCTTTCGGGAGAGCAAACATTCATATGAGTTTATCCTGTCCTTAATCACCACAGAACGATAATGGAAAGAAAAAAAAAACAGCTAAGATGCAATTATAAGATCCTTTAACCAGGACCCTATGGCTTTCTAACCTGATCCTGTGTCCCAGCTAATGAAGAGTTCTTAGCTTATTCTGTGACCGAATCTCTGTCTACTAATTTATACCTCATCTTTTCTCCTGCATTCCATCTTAAGTCCTCTGAGGTTAGGAATTGGAACCTGTTTCAAACTGATGAATGGGGATATTTTAGGGGCTTGCTCAAACTTCCAAAGATGGCTGATTCCTCGATTCCGATCACCGTGTTCTTGTTTAATCCTCTCAATATTTACTGTCATATTGCACTGCCAACCACTCCTGTTTGCCTCTCACCTTATAAGGTAGACAATATAACATAATGGGTAAACAGTGAATACTAAAATGAAGACTGCATCCAAATCCCAGTTCTGCCACACAACAGCTGTGTGATTTGAGCAGGTTATCTGCACCCACATTTCCTGTAAAATGATATTTATAATCAGATATACCTTAAAGATAATATGAGGTGTTTTTAGTGTCCTCTTCATTCTGCATTTATTTGCTCTTTGTGCCAATTATTTGCCTTTTAGCCTCAGATTCAACTTTTCCTTTTTATGCTCTTCCTAATGTAGTTAGCAAGAAGTCTACAAAATTTCTAGACTCTCTTGCTAACATTTTGTTGGTTACCTTGTGCAAAAGGAGGCTCTATGGGCTCTGTAAAGATCTGGAAAGTTGGGAGGAAGAGAGAAGCTATTATTTTTTGGCTTCTGGTGGTGCCCCCAGCAGTAACAGCAGTCACCTGTGGGCTGCAGGAGACTATCTGGCAGTTGCAGGTGTATTCAGCAGGACTGCAAGCTCAGCAGATTTTGCTCAGTCCCGACAACAGCAGCAATGGCCATGCTTCCAGCATATCTTACCATTTCCCAAAAGTTAAGAACGTGACACTCATGCAAATATAGAATGACATTGTCAAATATTTTATTCAATTTACTACTTAATAAGCGATCCAACAAAGTGGTAAGGCTGGTACAAAAGAGAGAAGTTGAAAATAGCTATGTAGTCAATCACACAAAAGGA
This sequence comes from Smutsia gigantea, assembly GCA_032199065.1. Lineage (NCBI taxonomy): Eukaryota > Metazoa > Chordata > Mammalia > Pholidota > Manidae > Smutsia > Smutsia gigantea. The sequence continues at coordinate 687,459 of JAVSCE010006587.1, forward strand.
TAATGAAATGAATTACTATAACCCTTGGTGTTCTCTTTGCAACGGGACAGAAATTATTTGCATTCCCACCAGATAAAAATCTATACACTAACATGTAACATGCATATTCACTAAGCCTGGACAAAGAACATTCTCCTAAATACCCTTGGGTGAATCTGTTAAAAAGTCTCCTCATAAGATGGTAAAAAAAAACATGCTGCCCAATTTTGGGGGTAATATTTTTGAGCATAAATAAGAAAAATGGTCTCCTTATTATGCAAATGACACTTCAGGACAAATCCTTCCCCCCCGTGTACCCCCACCAGTGTACCTATAACCAGATTGTTACCCAGAAAACTCTTCAGTAGGTAATCTGGAGCCCTCACTGTTTAAATAAGATAGAGAGTATTAATGCATATTTAGAATTTGGTCAATAGTAAGTGATAGAAATAGTAGCTTCCACTATTTTTTCTACATGAATAATTAATTAAAATAGAACTTGAAGCTGTTTCTTCCATCTCTGCCCCACCTTCATGGTTAACTCCAGTTTTAGGACCTGGCCCTTCTTAGGTTGTCCAGTTCATTCAAATTATGCCAGTGTCCTGGAATATCACATGGAGGAGTACAAAAGTAACTGGTGACTTTTCCTAAGCAATTAGATTGACATGGAAATAACCATTGTCTCATTCATCTTGTTATTTTGTTGAGTCTTTAGGAAATGCAAGTGTAAAATCAGTGCCCAATGGGGGAGCTGTGGCTAAGATTGCACTGTGCGTTTGCCCAGAGACAGTTACCAGCAAGGTGCTGCCAAGCTGCTGCAGCTTCTCAGCACATTTGTGTGGCACTAGATCTAACTCATAATTCCTAGCAAAGTGTGGGTACAGACAGAATAGCATCTGGAACACATTTTCGTTTGCCTTATAAGGAAGGGTGATTAACTCTGAGTTGGAAATATTCAAAAAAAATTTTTTTAAGTCTTGACCTATGGAGAACTGACTGAATGTGGACATGAAGAAATGTATACAGTGATAAGAAACCACTCAACTCTCTGAATTGAATTAGAGAATATTGGCCATTCTTCTCTAACAATTTATTTCAGGGCATTTAGAGTCATCAGCACTTGACTTGTAGTCTAACTCTAATAGCTTTCTAGACCCTTTGTCTCTTATCAGTCTAACCCCCAAGGCTGAGCATACTCAATCACCGTCTGAGGCTCTGTGTGTTTGTATGTGTGACCTTCCCTCCTGGATTTGATCCCATTCCTAATCAGGCACATCATTCAATGAACCTAAGATTTCTAGTTGGGGAGCTCAGCACCAAATTTGCCTTGATGTTGGTTTCGCTCTGATACAGAACAGCCTTTCCAGACCTCAACTTTGATTGCCTCTCGATTCTCAACTTCCATGCAGATGAGAGAATCCTCTCTTATTCTTCAGAATTAAAGATAACCCCCTCAACCTAGTGCTGTTGCTGGTTCCCTTTCTATTTCAGACAGACTTCCTGGACTTCAACTATTCCCCTGGATCTGGAATAATGTCTGTGCTAGGCATTTGTAGTCATTCCTCACTTGACTATTGTGAAAAATACCCTTAGGGAGCTTCTGGTCTTGCTGTTTGGAGGCTTATTCGAGGCTTTCTAGTGACCATCCTTTGCCTGCCAATGGATTTCCATGCATGTTATTTTGACCAACTCTGAAGTATCTCTGTCATGATTCACTGGTTCAGACACCTTTTGTTCTCCTGCATGAGTTCCATTTAGATATTGATAATTTCCTTAGGGAGAAGAAGAGTAGTAGTGATTACATGTGGCTTATGGTATATAGTATCCTTGAACATGGGTTGCCTAGGTAACATAAATGAATGATTCAGGCTAGATGAGGAGTCAAGGACCAAAGTACTGTACAACTCTCAGGATGATCATTTACTTAAAATCCATGTGGATGGCATCTCTGAGTCCTACAGAGTGGTGGCCCTGATGGGGACTCTCATGCCACATATGATGGTTACCAGTTGCCTTTTTCGTGAAACTCAGGGATTTTTTTAAATTGCAATTTTTTAAATGTCAACACTATATTAAAAATGCTTACAATACTGTGCTGGATAAAAAAAATTATATGTTGAACAGCAGGATTTGGCCCATAGGCCACCAGTGTGTGAGTGAGCCACTGAACAGTCTCTAGAGCTAAAGAGTGGATGAGGAGAGCAGGCAAGTTGTGTTCTTCATATCTGTCCCCCTTTGTCATGTTGGAAAATCAGAAACATACTCTCCAATATTCTCCTTTGAGTAATAAGATTTTTCTATCTTACTGCCTTCGCATACTCATCAGCATTATTGTTCAGAATAAAATCTTATTTTTTAATCAGTCACTCAACATAGGTAGTTACCTTTTAAAGTTGTTTTTTAATCTTTTTTTACCTTTTAAAATTAGGCTTGTGCAATATCATATCAACCATCACTACAGTTTAGTTACCAAATTTTGACAAAACTCTTTGTATATGGGTGCATTTTGATAGGATCATTACTGAATTCTGACTGAATTTGTTTCAGTTTGACTTCTTCGTAAGGTCTGATAAAGGGTCTTGTACAAGAGTACAGGTTATACCAGCCACTCTTAACGAGAAGTAAGAGTGTATACTTTTATTTATACATATTATGTAACATGAAAATTCAAAACTTTGGACCTAATAGTGTTTCTTAAGGTCTAATTTAAGACACATAGTCTAACAATGTCTTTACACTTGGGGCCCTAGAGTAGTTCTCAAATTTTTCTTACCAAGTACTCCTAAATGCCATGAATCTGGGGGTTCAACCCATAACTGCTCACCTCAAACATAAAATACCTTTGCCATTTCATGCTTTACCTATTAAAAAATATGAGTTTTACTATACAGTCCTTAAGAAATGCATATGAATAAGACAATCCATGCATAATCATGTAACCATGGATAAAATAGATTAACTCAGAATTTAGGAATAACAGGACTTAGATGTGGGATTTCTCCTAGAAAAATAAAAAAGAATGGTTTCACTATCCATCATACTGAAAAGGTTACTAGAGCATGAAGTAAGGAGCCAGATATTAAATAAAGTAAAAACTTGTCTTCCCTTTCTGAGGCAGGGAGCAGCTGCAGCCAGAGCTTAACGCTATCCTTAGATAAGGACACCTAATGTGAGTTAGCACATTACTTCTGGGATCAGTGGTGACAGATGTTTAATATAGTTTCCTTGTCACTGTAATAACCCTTGATATGTAAAACATTTTGAGGGTTGCCAAACTGATTAAGGAGTTAAAAGATTTCATGAAAAACTAATGATCCTTTCTGGTTTTGAAGTTCAAAACCATTTTTAAAAAATCCTTTTTGGATTAGGATAGCCTCCACAAAGGTCTGCTGTTTGGGAAGACTACTAAATACCCTGTTATCCAAGGGCAACTTACCATGAAGAGAAAGGAAGATGGATGGGCCCAGGTATTTGTGGGAAAAGGTCGGCCTCAGCATTACATTTGGCTGAGAGATGACAGCTTATCCAGGTTCATCTACCTGGCCTGGAGTCGTGTTGGAGGGAGCAATGGCCGACCTTAGAAACATAAAGACAGTAGTAACCTCGGGAGCCAAGCATGGGACACCGTTGCACCCTGTGCCAGCAAGGATGTCACTGTGCCTAGACAAACACCCAGGAGGCTTGGGTTCCATAACATGCTGTGGCAGAGTTGAAACCAAGGGTGTGAGTAAATTAATTGGATGTTGTATTTTTCTTTGCTTGATACTTGGAGAAGGGCCTAATCCATACAGACAGAGTAGTCCCTGGAGTTACTGAATGAGTCAGAGAAGGAATGAAGATGCGAACAACTGATTTGAAAAACAAACAGAATTTGATTTATGCCTATTTTTAAAGTATATGTGTATTTTTACTATAAGTTGGGAAAGTAGATTGTGCCAGTTAATTGTAGAGACTCTGCATAAACTCATCATGGGGTGTAAGCTGCCCATAACCACAGTCTGGAAGTGAGATGAGGCCTGCCAGGGGAGAGATCAAAGGTTTCTTCTACACAAGGTAAAAGGTCTTGGACCCAGAGAACCTGAGAAAACTTGGAAGAATCAGCACAGAAGCAGAGAGTAATAACCCTTTCCTAAGTCCAGAACAAGGGAGGGCAAGAAGAGCAAAGAGGGCATCCACAGAGTGCCAGGCTGCAGAAGCAGTTGGCAAAGACAGACAGACAGATAGAAAGCAGCCACACTAAACATCTATACTAAGGCTAGGCAGCAGTGGCCACACAGCGATGGCCAGGTTCTTAGGTATTTGACTTCCAGGGCCATGCTTGTGTTATCCTCCATCCTCAAGAGAGAAAATCTGAGATCTGCATCATCTAATGATTAGGTTAGAGCAGATGAAACTCACCTTCAGAATTCAAGTGAGCCCCCTTGGGACCTTTGAACATATCAGAAGAGCCGCTAGAAGAGCCTGGACAACCTAACAGAGTGGTCAGGTGGGGATCTCAGAGTAGTCGTACCCTGGGGCTCTGGTGTAGGATGACGGTGTTTCTATTCCAAGCTCATGAGTCTAGACATCACAGCTATACATGCTTATTTAATATAAAATTTCTTCATCTAAAAGTAGAGCAAAATGGACATTCCAGGAAGATCCATCTGTGGCTTCAAGGAATCACTGTCACTTTGTTGTGAAACCTCAGGATCCAGCCTGAGCTGTATGCATCAGGTACAAAGTTCATAGCCTGGATTTTAACCCCTTGTCTGCTCCCTAGCAGCTGCAGATAATTGTATCTCTCTAAAGTTTAATTTTCATCTATAAAATGGAAACAATTAACCTCATAAAGTCTCTGTGAAATAAGGCATATAAAGTTCTTAGCATAGTGCCTATCAATGTTGTAACATAATTCTGGAATGTCAACTGCTATGGGTTATTTTTATCAGTAGGTGCAGCACTTGACTTGTTGTATCAGAAATTTGAGTCACTTGGAGATATCTTCTACAATCAAAAAGTTATTCCCAGGGAACCTTTTTGCAAAGTCAGTTTGTGATAAAAGAACCTCTTTCTTAAAACAGTTTGTGTCAGAGACAATTTGTAAAAATCATTGACTACTGCTAATAGCAGTCTTGGATGCTATGGGAGTCATTTCATGTAAATGCATTATAAATAAGTGATGAGAAGAAGAGAGAGGTCCATATAAGAGAAAAAAAATAGGAAGTGGTAAAATAGAAAACAGAATTATTAAGAAGTATAGTATGGAAAATTAGATATACTAGGTGAAGTCACTTGGAGAAATCTTGTACAATCAAACAAAGGAAATAGTTATAGGACAGGACTTCCTCCTTCAAGCCCTCCAAGGTATGGAATCCTAACTACAATGACAGTCTCCATGATTGGGTCTGTACCACCTGATTCTGACTTTCTTACACTTTAAAAAAATAAATGTCAAGTCACCATTTATTGAGCAGTATCTTTATGCTACATGCTACCTTTACTTTACGTGCATTATCTCATTTAATTCTGACAGTAACTCTCACAAGCCAAATATTATATTCTTATCCCCATTTTAAGTTGGAAGAAAACTAAGACTTAAATAAGTATTCCTTGTCCAAAGAACTTTTTCAAAACTAGAAAAAGACCAAGTTAGGATTTGAACCAAAGTGTAACCAACTCCAAAGCCCAATCTGAGGTGTTGAATCTTCCTCACTTAATTCCACTTTTGAGTTTGTTCTCTCCTAATCTCATGTCCAGATTCCTGCAAATAGCCTGATAACCTTGGACCTTGCTTTGGTCTTCTCCCAACTCCACGCTATGCCATCTGTCCCCAGAAATGCATGTGGCCTCCCCCTGGACTCATGTCTGAGCACAGATCAATAAGGAAAGGATTAAAATCAATACGGGACTAGAAGTTAGCATGTGCTTCATTCTTTAACACTCTTCAATATCAGATTTTGTCTAGGAGCACCTGAACAGAGTTGTTGCAGTTCGCCATATGTTTTATATAAAATGGACAAGGGAAAAATGACAATCTTTTGAAATAATAAATCATTTTCCCCCATAAAATATATTCTTTATGAGACCATTTTTTATCACTTTGATTCTTTCAGTGGTTTCTCATGAGATTAATTTATGTCATTTTACCAGCTAATAGCAAAGACAGGCAACATTTTCAACAGAGATGACACAACAGAATCTGAGATCTTCCATAGCAGAAAACCAACGAGTATTGCTTTTCAAAGCTTATAAAAAAAGCATGCAGTATGAAAAAACAGTGAGCAAACGGCTCTGGCTTTTTGTCCATGACCAATTGGAGGTATAACTTATTTTTAATAAGCAATACCAAAGAGGCTTTTGAAGAATTAGAAGTAACTGAAGAATAGCCATAGATATACTTCTGACTTTTCTTTTCATGAAAAAAGTATTACCACATTAAAATTTTCTAAATTATAGAAGAGAAAAATATCTCCTATAATTCTACCCCATAATACAGCTACTATTAATATCCTTTTGTATTTCTTTAGATCATTAGTTTTTTCCTGGTTGATATGTTCATTAATATACAAACAAGCAAGTCACAGAAGAAGAAATATAAGTGGTCAATAAGCATGCCTTACTGGTAATCAGGAAAGTTGAAATTAAGACAATGAGGTATATGGAGGCCCCAGCCATGACAACCAAACAACACAAAGAAATAAAAGGCATCCAGATTGGTAAGGAAGAAGTTAAACTGTCACTGTCTGCAGATGACATGATATTGTACATAAAAAACCCTGACGAATCCACCTCAAAACTACTAGAACTAATAACTAAATTCAGCAAAGTTGCAGGATACAAAATTAATACACAGAAATCTGTCACATTCCTATATACTAACAATGAACTAGCAGAAAGAGAAATCAGGAAAACAATTCCATTTACAATTACATCAAAAAGAATAAAATACCTAGGAATAAACCTAACCAAGGAGGTAAAAGACCTATACCCTGAAAACTACAAGACATTCATGAGAGAAATTAAAGAAGACACCAATAAATAGAAATACATCCTATGCTCATGGATAGGAAGAATTAATATTGTCAAAACCTGCCTAAAGCAATCTACAGATTCAATGCAATCCCTATCAAAATACCAACAGCATTCTTCAAAAAGCTAGAACAGATAGTTCTAAAATTCATATGGAACCACAAAAGACCCCAAATAGCCAAAGCAATCCTGAGAAGGAAGAATAAAATGGGGAATTACACTCCCTGACTTCAAGCTCTACTACAAAGCCACAGTAATCAAGACAATCTGGTACTGGCACACAAACAGACCCATAGACCAGTGGAACAGAATAGAGAGTCCAGATATTAACCCAAGCATATATGGTCAATTAATATACAATAAAGGAGCCATGGATATACAATGGGGAAATGACAGCCTCTTCAACAACTGGTGTTGGCAAAACTGGACAGCTACACGTAAGAGAATGAAATTGGATTATTGTCTTAACTCCATACAGAAAAGTATACTCGAAATGGTTCAAAAACCTGAATGTAAGTCATGAAACCATAAAACTCTTAGAAAAAAACATAGGTAAAAATCTCCTGAATATAAACATGAGCAACTTCTTCATGAACATATCTCCCTGGACAAAGGAAACAAAATAAAAAATGAACAAATGGGACTATATCAAACTCAAAAGCTTCTGTACAGCAAAGGACACCATCAGTAGAACAAAAAGACATCCTACAGTATGGGAGAATATAATCATAAATGACATATTCAATAAAGGGTTCACATCCAAAATAAATAAAGAGCTCATGTGCCCCAACAACCAAAAAGCAAATAATCTGATTAACAAATGGGCAGAGGAGCTGAACAGACACTTCTCCAAAGAAGAAATTTAGATGGCCAAAAGGCACATGAAAAGATGCTCCACATCGCTAATCATCAGAGAAATGCAAATTAAAACCACAATGAGATATCACCTCACGCCAGTTACGATGGCCAACATCCAAAAGAAAAACAACAAAAAATTCTGGTAAGGATGCAGAGAAAGGGGAACCCTCTACATTGCTGGTGGGAATGTTAAGTAAGTTCAACCATTGTGGAAAGCAATATGGAGGTTCCTCAAAAAACTCAAAATAGAAATACCATTTGACCCAGGAATTCCACTCCTAGGAATTTACTCAAAGAATACAGGATCCCATATTCAAAAAGACATATGCACCCCTATGTTTATCACAGCACTATTTACAATAACCAAGAAATGGAAACAACCTAAGTGTCCATCAGTAGGTGAATGGATAAAGAAGATGTGGTACATATACACAATGGAATATTATTCAGCCATAAGAAGAAAACAAATCCTACCATTTGCAACAACATGGATGGAGCTAGAGGATATTATGCTCAGCTGAGAAAGACAAGTATCAAATGATTTCACTCATTTGTGAATTATGACAACAAAACAGAACTGAAGGAACAAAACAGCAGCAGACTCACAGACTCCAAGAAGAGACTAGTGGTTACCAAAGGGAAGGGGTTAGGGATGGTGGGTGGGGAGGGAAGGAGAAGGGGATTAAGGGGCATTATGATTAACATACATAATGTAGGAGGGTCACGGGGAAGGCAATATAGCACAGAGAAGACAAGTAGTGACTCTATAGCATCTTACTACACTGATGGACAGTGACTGCAGTGGGGTGTGGAGGGGACTTCATAATATGGATGAATGTAGTACCATAGTGTTGCTCATGTGAAACTCTCATAAGATTGTATATCAATGATACCTTAACAACAACAAAAAAGTAAATTGGCAAAAACAAAACAAAACAATGAGGCATCATTTACTGGCAAAAATTCAAAAGATTGAAAATACTGACTTTTGTATACAGGCACTGCCATATGTTGAACTATATAATGGAAAAAGGTTGCAGTCGGGCAATTTGGTGATATTAATTAATTAACTAATAATTAATTAAAATTCATTCTGAGGTATCATCCTTTAGAAATATTGTCATAAGAACACAAAGATATATATGCAGCAATGCTCACTGAGTCATTGTTTGCAGTTAAAAAACCAAATACCATCTAAATCTGTATCCGTAAAAGAATGGTTAAATAAGTTGTTCATACTGGGAAATTCAATAATTCTTTAAAATATGATGCAGTGTTAATAGCAATGTCAGTTATGAAAAAGATTTCCAGCATATATCATTAAGTAATAAAAACATGTTATAGAACAATAGATTTAATATTATCTCCTTATGAAAAAAATGACATGTGGAAATATATAGAAGGTGAAAGGGATATACACATGGTATTAACAATAATTACATGTGGAAATAATAGGATTTAGAGAGAGTCATAAAGAGAGATTATTACTTTTTTGAGTGTTTTTGAATTTTAATAATGAGATTATACACATGTATTTGAATTTTTTATTGTAACTTTACCTGTATTTTTGTATAATTTTTTAAATGTTGGAACAAAGAAATTATAATATTCATATCATTTTATATATTAGTTCATTCAACATACCCAAATATTATTCCTATTTTTAATAACCAATATTTTAATAATATAAAATATTTCATCCAGCAAATATCCCACTTTTCATAGTAATTGACCTATTGCTGGACTTTTGCATTGTTATCAATTTTTCGCTATAAATGATGTTGAATATATATCTATTTTAGAGATAGGGCTTTTTTTTAATATAGTTGATATACAATCTTATATTGGTTTCAAGTGTACAACACAGTGGTTCAACAGTTATCCGTTATTAAATCCTCACCCAAACAAGTGCAGTTACTATCTGTCAACATGGGAAGATGTTACAGAATCATTGGTTATATTCTCCATGCCATGTTACCATCACTGTGACCAACTTAAATTATGATTGAGAGATTTTGTGCCCCTTTATCTGATAGGGTTTTTAATTTTCTTCATTTTGAAATAAACTTATATAGGTTAGAGCTCCAGGATGGGATTTCTTGGTGGAAGATTGAGAATCCTATTGAATTAAAAAATCCTACTGAAACCCCTACAGCTAGAGTCTCCTGTGCAAATAACAAGGGCTCTGTTTTATTTGGTCAGTTTTCCCTTTGTACCTTTGTCTGAGTGATTTTGATCATGAATTAATAAGCAATTAATGTTTTTGCCATCTCAAATTTTGTGGACGAGCCCAACTATAACAGAGTAAGATGGAGCAAGGGGGCAGGAAGGTGGCTTGTCTTTTATCACACTGTGGCAGCATGAAAACTCAAATAGCAGTAACAACTTGCTGTCCCAGAAAGCATTCTCTGCTTGGTGAGGACATGCTAGAGAACATCTTTTTCCAGAAGGCAATGAAGCTGCTCAGCAAGAGCAGCCTTTTATAGAAGAAAAACCTGATAAAGACTGAGTAGCCCCAGGAAGCTGTGCTTTATTTTTGGAACAAGGTGTGTCTTGAATTATATGAATTCAATCTTGGTGAAAGCCAACTGCACTCATGTAGCCCAAAGCAAATATTTTCACCCTTTGTGAAGTTGTCGTCAGTTTCCCATGAATACCTAATCCTGTGGTTTTCTGCACACTTAGGTATTCCTCTACGCTCCCACCATCCGTTCTCTTGTTCTGGGCCCTGAGCTACTTTCCAGGAACAAAATCCAGTTCTTCCCTGAACCCTCTGGAGAAAACACCAGAGAAGTTTAAAGTAATTGCTATGATTAAGTCTCTAGAAAAAAAAATAGAATCAGGAAGGGTACAGACCCAGAAATATATAATAATTAAGAGTTTCGTAAGTTGTTTACAGAGTCCTTCATCAAAAGGTGGAATCCATTTCCCCTCCCTTTGAAATTGATGAACAAATGTGACAGAAGTGAAGCTGTGTGACATCCAAAGCTATGTCATCAACAGCATATGGCTTTCCCTGCCTTGATGCTCACCTTGGAACTCAGCCACGAGTTTGTGAGGAAGTACTCATTTTGAAGAGACCATGTGTGCATGTTCCAGCCTGTGCATTAGTCTCTTCTAGGGTCTCAGTCAGTAGCCAGCATCAACTGCCACAGATGGGAGCCAGCAACCCTTGGCATTGGTTCTCATCTATGGGTGGTGTTGCCTATCCCTTTCCTGTGGGAGGGGACTTTAGACACTGTTTAGTCGTAACTACAGAGGAGGTGCTACTGGCATTCGTGGGTAGAGGACCAGAATACTGCTAAACGTTCTACATTTCACAGTCCTCCACAACAAAGAGTATCCAATCCAGAACGCTAATAGCACCGAGACTGAGAATCCCTGCTTCAGATGCCTCCAGCCTCTAGTCTCTTGAGCCATGTCAGCTGATTCTAAGTGGAACAGAGACAAGCTGTCCCTGCCAAACCTTGCCGAAATCACACTTTCATGAGGTGATTTGTTTTTCAGCACTAAATAATTGCAACCCCATCAAATACTTAGAAGAACTGAGTCACAGCCTCAGGTCTTTGTGACCCTGAAGCTCATACATCTTTCCTTACTGCCTCAAAGGGACACAGCTACAAAAAATAACAAAGCACCTTTAGCCAAAGTGTGACTGAGACCTGGACACATGAGAAGGTAGGAAAGATGATTATCACCAAGAGAAGAGCAGAAGAGTGTTTCTCATTGGGTAGCTGTCCTCCACATTCCTAGTCTCAAACTCAGCATCATTCCTCTCTTCCCTGGAAAAGCTGGGGAGAGAAGTCTGTTTCCCATTCTCAAATTCCTCGTGAATATGCCTTTGAGGGTTTGTTTCTGTCTTATGGCCCCAAATACTCTTCCAATAACTTCTGACATCTGAGATCAATAAAAAGGCCCAAGCTTCCCCTAATAAACTGAGAAAAAGTTAAGGTTTTACAATTACATTCCTCTAGAAAGAACTGATCAGTCAAAACCTTTTCTCAAACCACATCACACTGTACTTTGTTCATAAAAACCCTTTAAATAATCAACCAGTTTCCTAAGTACCTCACTGCTTCAAAGTGGAGTAGCATCCCAGTAATTCCACTTCTGGTTTCTGTCCTAAGGAAGTAATCTGAATTTTAGACAAAGAATTATAAGCATAAGTGTTCACTGCAAGATTATTGTAAGAGTTAAAAACTGGAGGTTAAAAGACTTTAAGATCTGACAATAAGGTAGTGCTAACATATATTTATCATATAAATCAACAGCAGAATACCATCAACCATAAATTAACTGTTCTTCTGTGGACCCTGCTTTTAATCTTACTTGGTATACCTTACCTATGCAATTGATTTACTCCCTTGACCCAATGACCTGTTCCTCAAGTCTAGATCCTAACTCCCAAGTTCAGGCCCATATATTTAAATATCTATTGAACACCTCTGCATTGATGTTGTTCAGTGTGTTCAAAGCCCATTATTTTTCTCCAAAATTTCCTGTCCTACATTCTCTATTGGAATGACTGAAACACCTTCACCTTCTACCAGATCCCGAGCAAGAAACATGGGCAACATCTATGATTAATCCATTCCTTTCCTCCATATCCCATAGTCAATTAATCCTAAATTATTTCATTCTATTACACCTCTCCTAAATTTCTGTTGATCAGTCTCAGCTCTCAATTGCCGCTATTCTACCCCAGGTCACCATCACTTCTTACTTTAATTCACACAGTAAATTCTAAATGGATCCCACTTTCTCTTTTCTATTCTATTCTTCATGCTACAGCCAGAGTAATCCTTCTACAACACAAACATGATCAACATCTTGCTTAACGCCCTTTATAACTCATTTCTGTTTTAGGATAAAGCTCAGACTAGGTTTTGAAAGGCCATTTATAACCAGGTGCCTGGTTATTTCCCCAGCTTTATCCCAGACTACTCTACCTCTCCAAATCTCTTTGCACTTTATGCTCCAACCAACTATATCATTTGCAGTTTTGTGAATGTACCACTTTCATACTTTTGGACTTTGCACACACTCTTTACCTCAAACTAGATCACTCTTATTGCCATTCCTAATCCCAGTCGTTACTAACCTGGCTGATACATACTTTTCAGTCTGTAAATTGGAAAGCTCTTACCTTCTCATATGTTGTTCTTCATTCATGTAATTCCTCCTCAACACAGACACACACACATACACATCAGCTTACTGCAGTGGCCATATAAAGTGCCTCTCAGATCTCCTAGGGTGGACAACAAAATTGATTGATGGCTACAGCTTCTTTGATCTGAAGCTAGAACTGCCTTCAGGGCCACACTTCCCACAGACTGCTCCAAGTCAATAGAAGGCCCAGTCCTGAGAGACAGGAGACTCCTTTAACAGGTGACTTTGCTCAGAGATTTCCTACCACGCTTGCCAGACTGTCTTAGATATTTGTATAATGTCCTGTTATTATTATGTTCTCTTATCCTTGTGAGACACAAATTATAAGGGTTTCTTGTAGATCTATTTGTTTTTGTTCCCTCAGAGGGTTTTATTTGGTTTGTTTCAGGGTGGAGGTTTTGCTGAATTTTCTAATTAAGCAAATTAATTTCTTAATTTGATGTACCATGAATATTAAAGAGAACGGTTGGAGCTTTTCTAGAGAAAGGGGAAAAGATGAGCTTCTTAAAATTGGTAGGCTTCATTTTATAGTGATTATAGACACGAAGATAGCTTTTTAGATATGGGGGCCCAAATGTAACTGCCCTTGGAGGCCCTTCTCAATTTCCAAAGAAAAAAATCCTCCTTTTTTCAGAATGGGGTAGGTAAATGGCTGGCTGTTGTTACGAGAAGGCTGTTGGAGGGAACTTTGTTTTAGGACACAGAAATCACTCAATCCTTGTCTTTGAACTTAGCCACCATCCACTGTGCCTGGCCTTCCTTTCATTTCATTTCAGTGTCACTCTCTGCAGGCAATGAGTTACAGCTTCCTTCCTTGCTGAGTTAGTTACTATTCTTCCATTTCTTCTTTGTCTTCCAAAAATTTAACATCTCTCATCTACTTTGGTCTTCTCTCCTAATCCATTTGTAGTTGTATTTCTATACTGTTTAAAAAATCCATTTGCTATTATTTTAGAAGGGTTTCCTTTGGGAGAGGAGACAAATGCATCTACTCAGTCACACCTCTTTCTTTCTTCTCCCTGGTATAAATGCTACTTCCATCACACACTAAAATTGGCATATAGTTGGCAATATTTTGAAGCATTTTAATCCATTCTGCTGTGCTATTTAATTATGTAACAGTTCCAGGCTTCTAATTACCATGACTTTAAAATATATTTTCATATCTGGCAGTATACTTCCTAGTCATAATTCCTTTTTAAAATTTGAAAAATTTCCTGGCTGTTCTCTCATTTTCTAGATTAACTTTCAGATAAATTAGTATCAAATTTATAAATCAATTTGAGAAAATTGACTTGTTTCTATTAGTGTCTCCACATTCAAGAAATTCATATGAGACAATTTATTCAGTAAAATTTTTTGTTTCCTTTCATATCAATACTCATTATTTCTTCAGTCTATTCTTAGGTATTTCACATTGCCAAACTATTTTGAAAAGAAAGTTTTTAAAATTATGTTTTCTAATGTGTTTTTGCTGACACAAGGAAAATCTCCTGATTTTTAAAAAAATTCATTTAATATTTGAAATTTTACAGGGAGCTTTTTCTAATAAGTTTCCTCTTGAGTCACTTAGGGTTCCCAGGCACATAGTCAGATAATCTTCAAAAATAATAGTTGTTTGGCTTCCAAGAATTATTATTATTTTATTATTTTTTTCCATATTATTAATGTCTAATTACATGAACAACATTATGGTTACTAGACTCCCCCTAATATCAAGTGCCCACCATATATCCCATTACATTCACAGTCCATCACCATAGTAAGATGCTATAGAATCACTACTTGTCTTCTCTGTGTTATACTGCCTTCCCCGTATCCCCCACCAACCCACTACATTATGTATGCTAATTGAAATATCCCTTTTTCTCCCTTATCCCTCCCTTCCCACCCATCTTCCCCAGTCCCTTTACCTTTGGTAACTGTTAGTCCATTCTTGGGTTCTGTGAGTCTGCTGCGGTTTTGTTGCTTCAGTTTTTTCTTTGTTCTTATACTCCACATGAGTGAAATCATTTGATACTTGTCTTTCTCCGCTTGGCTTATTTCACTGAGCATAATACCCTCTAGCTCCATCCATGTTGTTGCAAATGGTAGGACTTGTTTTCTTCTTATGGCTGAATAATATTCTATTGTGTATATATACCACATCCTCTTTATACACTCATGGACACTTAGGTTGGTTCCATTTCTTGGCTATTGTAAATAGTGCTGCGATAAACATAGGGGTGCATATGTCTTTTTCAAACTGGGTTGCTGCAGTCTTAGGGTAAATTCCCAGGAGTGGAATTCCTGGGTCAAATGATATTTCTATTTTGAGTTTTTGAAGAACCTCCATACTGCTTTCCACAATGGTTGAACTAATTTACATTCCCACCAGCAGTGTAGGAGGGTTCCTCTTTCTCCACATCCTCGCCAACATTTGTTGTTGTTTGTCTTTTGGATGGTGGCAATCCTAACTGGTGTGAGGTGATATCTCATGGTTTTAATTTGCATTTCTCTGATGATTAGCGATGTGGAGTATCTTTTCATGTGCCTGTTGGCCATCTAAATTTCTTCTTTGGAGAAGTGTCTGTTCAGCTCCTCTGACCATTTTTTCATTGGCTTATTTGCTTTTTGTTTGTTGAGGTATGTGAGTTCTTTATATAATTTGGATTTTAACCCTTTATGGGATATGTCATTTATGAATATATACTGCCATATTGTAGGATGTCTTTTTGTTCTACTGATGGTATCATTTGCTGTACAGAAGCTTTTTAGTTTGATATAGTCCCACTTGTTCATTTTTGCTTTTGTTTCCCTTGCCCAGGATATATGTTCATGAAGAAGTTGCTCATGTTTATGCCCAAAAGATTTTTGCCTATGTTTTTTTCTAAGATTGTATGGTTTCATGGCTTACATTCAGGTCTTTGATCCATTTTGAGTTTACTTTTGTGTATGGGGTTAGGTTATAATCCAGTTTCATTCTCTTCCATGTAGCTGTCCAGTTTTGCCAACACCAGCTGTTGAAGAGGCTGTCATTTCCCCATTGTATATCCATGGCTCCTTTATTGTATATTAATTGACCATATATGCTTGGGTTTATATCTGGGCTCTCTAGTCAGTTCCATTGGTCTATGGGGCTGTTCTTGTGCCAGTACCAAATTCTCTTGATTACTGTGGCATTGTAGTAGAGCTTGAAGTCAGGGAGCATAGTTCCCCAGCTTTATTCTTCCTTCTCAGGATTGCTTTGGCTGTTCTGGGTCTTTTGTGGTTCCGTATGAATTTTACAACAATTTGCTCTAGTTCATTGAAGAATGCTGTTGGTATTTTGATAGGGATTGCATTGAATCTGTACAATGCTTTAGGCAGGATGGCCATTTTGACAATATTAATTCTTCCTATCCATAAGCATGGGATGTGTTTCCATTTATTGGTGTGTTCTTTAATTTCTCTCATGACTGTCTTGTAGTTTTCAGAGTATAAGGCTTTCACTTCCTCGGTGAGGTTTATTCCTGGGTATTTTATTCTTTTATTTTCTTATTTCTTTTTTTTATTTTGCTATTATTAACGTACAATTGCATGAGCAACATTATGATTACTAGATTCCCCCAATTATCAAATCCCCAGCACATACCCCATTACAGTGACTGTCCATCAGCATACTAAGATGCTATTAGAATCACTATTGGTCCTCTCTGTGTTATACTGCCTTCCCTGTATACCCCCCCGCCCTGCTACATTATGTGTGCTAATTGTAATACCCCTTTTTCCACCTTATCCCTCCCTTCCCACCCATCTTCCCCAGTCCCTTTACCTTTGGTAACTGTTAGTCTATTCTAGGGTTCTCTGAGTCTGCTGCTGTTTTGTTCCTTCAGTTTTTTCTTTGTTCTTATACTCCACCATCATTTGATACTTGTCTTTCTCCACCTGGCTCATTTCACTGAGCAAAATGCCCTCTAGCTCCATCCATGCTGTTGTAAATGGTAGGATTTGTTTTCTTCTTATTGCTGAATAATATTCCATTGTGTATATGTACCACATCTTCTTTATCCACTCATCTACTGATGGACACTTAGGTTGCTTCCATTTCTTGGCTATTGTAAACACTGCTGAGATAAACATAGTGGTGCACATGTCTATTTCCTACTGGGCTGCTGCATTTTTAGGGTAAATTCCTAAGAGTGGAATTCCTGGGTCAAATGGTATTTCCATTTTGAGTTTTTTGAGGAACCTCCATATTGCTATCCACTATGGTTGAAGTAATTTACATTCCCACCTGCAGTGTAGGAGGGTTCCTCTTTCTCCACATTCTCACCTACATTTGTTGTTGTTTGTCTTTTGGATGGTGGCAGTTCTAACTGGTGTGAGGTGATATCTCATTGTGGTTTTAATTTGCATCTCTCTGATGATTAGTGATGTGGAGCATCTTTTCATGTGCCTGTTAGTCACCTGAATTTCTTCTTTGGATAAGTCTCTGTTCACTTCCTCTCCCCATCTTTTAATTGGCTTATTTGCTTTTTGTTTGTTGAGGTGCGTGAGCTCTTTCCATAATTTGGGTGTCAACCCCTTATCAGATATGTCATTTATGAATATATTCTCCCGTACTGTAGGATGTCTTTTTGTTCTCTTGATGGTGTCCTTTGCTGTACAGAAGCTTTTTAGTTTTATATAGTCCCACTTGTTCATTTTTGCTTTTGTTTCCCTTGCCTGGGGAGATATGTTCATGAAGAAGTTGTGCGTGTTTATGGCCAAGAGATTTTTGCCTGTGTTTTTTTCTAAGAGTTTTATGGTTTCATGCCTCACATTCAGGTCTTTGATCCATTTTGAGTTTAGCCTTGTGTATGGGGTTAGACAAACATCCAGTTTTATTCTCTTACAAGTAGCTGTCCAGTATTGCCAACACCAGCTGTTGAAGAGGCTGTCATTTCTCCATTGTATATCCATGGCTCCATTATTGTATATTAATTCGCCATATATGCTTGGGTTTATATCTGGACTCTCAAGTCTCTTCCATTGGTCTATAGGTCTCTTCTTGTGCCAGTACCAAACTGTCTTGATTACTGTGGCTTTGTAGTAGAGTTTGAAGTCAGGGAGCGCAGTTCCCCCAGGTTTATTCTTCCTTCTCAGGATTGCTTTGGCTATTCGGAGTCTTTTGTGGTTCCATATGAAATTTAGAAGAATTTGCTCTAGTTCATTGAAGAATGCTGTTGGTATTTTGATAGGGATTGCATTGAATCT
This sequence comes from Smutsia gigantea, assembly GCA_032199065.1. Classification (NCBI taxonomy): domain Eukaryota; kingdom Metazoa; phylum Chordata; class Mammalia; order Pholidota; family Manidae; genus Smutsia; species Smutsia gigantea. The sequence continues at coordinate 705,696 of JAVSCE010006587.1, forward strand.
GTAGATTGTTTTAGGCAGGATGGCCACTTTGACAATATTTATTCTTCTTATCCATGAACACGAGACGTGTTTCCATTTATTGGTGTGTTCTTTAATTTCTCTCATGACTATCTTGTAGTTTTCAGAGTATAAGTCTTTCACTTCGTTGGTTAGGTTTATTCCTCAGTATTTTAATCTTTGTGATGCAATTGTGAATGGAATTGTTTTCCTGATTTCTCTTTCTGCTAGTTCATCATTAGAGTATAGGAATGCAACAGATTTCTGTCTATTAATTTTGTATCCTGCAACTTTACTGAATTCAGATATTAGATCTAGTAGTTTTGGAGTAAATTCTTTAGGGTTTTTTATGTACAATATCATGTCACCTGCAAACAGGGACAGTTTGACTTCTTCCTTACCAATCTGGATGCCTTTTATTTCTTTGTGTTCTCTGATTGCCTTGGCTAGGACCTCTAGAACTATGTTAAACAGAAGTGGGGAGAATGGGCATCCTTGTTTTGTTGCCTATCTTAAAGGAAGAGCTTCCAGCTTCCCGCTGTTAAGTATTATGTTGGCTGTGAGTTTGTCATATATGGCCTTTATTATGTTGAGGTACTTGGCCTCTATACCCATTTTGTTGAGAGTTCTTATCATGAATGGATGTTGAATTTTGTGAAATGCTTTTTCAGCACCTATAGAGATGATCATGTGCTTTTTGTCCTACTTTTTGTTGATATAGTGGATGATGTTGATGGATTTTCAAATGTTGTAACAACCCTGCATCCCTTCGATGAATCTCACTTGATCATGATGGATGATCTTTTTGATGTATTTTTGAATTCATTTTGTTAATGTTTTGTTGAGTATTTTTGCATCTATGTTCATCTGGGATATTGGTCTGTAATTTCTTTTTTGTGGTGTCTTTGCCTGGTTTTGGTATTAGAGTGATGTTGGCCTTGTAGAATGAGTTTGGGAGTATTCCCTCCTCTTCTACTTTTTGGAAAACTTTAAGGAGGATGGGTATTAGGTCTTCACTAAATGTTTGATAAAATTCTGCAGTGAAAGTATCTGGTACAGGAGTTTTTTTCTTAGGTAGTTTTTTGATTACCAATTCAATTTCCTCGCTGGTAATTAGTCTATTCAGATTTTCTGTTTCTTCCTGGGTCAGCCTTGGAAAGTTGTATTTTCCTAGAAAGTTGTCCATTTCTTCTATGGTATCCAGTTTGTTAGCATATAGTTTTTCATAGTATCCTCTAATAATTCTTTGTATTTCTGTGGTGTCTGCAGTGATTTTTCCTTTCTCATTTCTAATTCTGTGTATGTGTGTAGAGTCTCCTTTTTTCTTGATAAGTCTGGCTAGGGGTTTATCTATGTTGTTTATTTTCCCAATGGACCAGCTCCTGCTTTTATTGATTCTTTCTATTGTTTTATTCTTCTCATTTTTATTTATTTCTGGTTTAATCTTTATTATGTCCCTACTTCTACTGACTTTGGGCCTCATTTGTTCTTCCTTTTCTAGTTTCATTAATTGTGAGTTTAGACGGTTCATTTGGGATTGTTCTTTTTTCCTGAGGTAGGCCTGTATTGCAATATATTTCCCTCTTAGCACAGCCTCACTGCGTCCCACAGATCTTGCAGTGTTGAATTATTGTTGTCATTTGTCTCCATATATTGCTTGATCTCTGTTTTTATTTGATCATTGATCCATTGATTATTTAGGAGCATGTTATTAAGCCTCTATGTGTTTGTGGGCTTTTTCATTTTCTTTAAGTAATTATTTCAAGTTTCATACATTTGTGATCTGATAAGCTGGTTGGTACAATTTCAATCTTCTTAAATTTACTGAGGTTCTTTTTGTGGCCTAGTATATGATCTATTCTTGAAAATGTTCCATGCACACTTGAGAAGAATGTGTATCCTGTCTTTTGGATGGAGTGTTTTGTAGATGTCCGTTACGTCCATCTGTTCTAATATGTTGTTCAGTGCCTCTGTCTCTATCTTTATTTTCTGTCAGGTTGATCTGTCCTTTTGGAGTGTGCGGTGTGTTGGAGTCTCCCAAAATGATTGCATTGTGTTCTACTTCACCTTTTAATTTCTTAGTATTTGTTTCACATATGTAGGTGATCCTGTGTTGGGTGCATAGATATTTACAATAGTTATATCCTCTTTTTGGACTGACCCCTTTATCATTATATAATATCCTTCTTTCTCTCTTGTGGCTTTATTTGTTTTGAAGTCTATTTTGTCTGATACAGGTACTGCCACTCCTGCTTTTTTCTCACTATTAGTTGCATGAAATATCTTTTTCCAGCCCTTTACTTTCAGTCTGTGTATGTCTTTGGGTTTGAAGTGAGTCTCTTGTAGGCAGCATATAGATGGGTCTTGTTTCTTCATCCACTCTGTGACTGTACATCTTTTGATTGGTACATTCAGACCATTTACATTAGGGTGATTATCAATAAGTATGTACTTATTGCCATTGCAGGCTTTAGATTCGTGGTTACCAAAGGTTCAAGGGTAATTCCCTTACTATCTAACAGTCTAATTTAACTCACTTCGTATGCTATTACAAACACAACATAAAGATTCTTTTTTTTTCCTTCCATGCTTTTTCTTCCTCCTCCATTCTTTGTATGTTATGGATCATATTCTGTACTCTTTGTCTATCCCTTGGTGACATCTGTTTAGCCTTAGGTATACTTCCATCTATAGCAGTCCCTCCAAAATGCACTGTAGAGGTGGTTTGTGGGAGGTAAATTCTCTCAGGTTTTTCTTATCTGAAAATTGTTTAATTCCTCCTTCTAATTTATGTGATGACCTTGCCGAGTAGAGTATTCTTGATTTGAGGGCCTTCTGCTTCATTGCATTAAATATATCATGCCACTCCCTTCCAGTCTGTAAGGTTTCTGTTGAGAAATCTGATGATAGCCTGATGGGTTTTCCTTTGTATGTGATCTTTTTTCTCTCTCTAGCTGCTTTTAATAGTTTGTCTTTATCCTGGATCTTTGCCATTTTAATTATTATATGCCTTGATGTTGTTTTCCTTGGGTCCTTTGTGTTGAGAGATCTGTGCACCTCCATGGCTTGAAAGACTATCTCCTTCCCCAGATTGGGGAGTTTTTCAGCATTTACCTCCTCAAAGATTCTTTCTATCCCTTTTTCTCTCTCTTATTCTTCTGTTACCCTATTATGTGAATATTGTTCCATTTGGATTGGTCACACAGTTCACTCAATATTCTTTCATTCTTAGAGATTCTTTTTTCTTTCTGTGCCTCAGCTTCTCTGTATTCCTCTTCTCTAATTTCTATTCCATTTACCATCTCTTCTACTGCATCTAGTCTGCTTTTAAATCTCTCCATTGTATGTTTCATTTCAGATGTGGAATTTCTCAATGATTGAATCTCCATGTTAAATTCATTCCTGAGTTCTTGAATATTTTTCTGTACCTCCATAAGCATGTTTATGATTTTTATTTTGAACGTCTCTTTCAGGAAGATTAGTGAGTTAAGTTTCATTTGGCCCTTTTTCTGGCTTTTCTGAGATTTTGATCTGAACCATGTTCTTCTGACATTTCATATTTCTGTGTGGTGCCCCCTAGTGCCCAGAATCTCCAGTCTCTGGAGCTGCTCAGCCCCTAGAGTGAGGTTGGGGGTCATAGGGGAGTTGAGCTGGTGCCTGGGGGGAGGATAGATTTGTTTCCTGATTCCTGTCTGTCGTGCCTGTCTCCCTTATCAAAACCAGTGGGGCAAGCACACAGGTGTAAGCCCCTGTGCTTTGCGTCTCTAGCTGTTGTAGGCAGGGCCTCCCTCTGAGTGGCCTGATGCCAATGCAGTGACTGCCAGTTGTGAGCTGGTGCCGTCAGGCCAGGAGGAAGGTTTGGCTGGCTGTGTATCACAGTGGTGGGCCTCAGAGCTGAGTAGCCAGCCAGGGGGATGGAGCACTTGAAGCTCCTCAAAGGTCCCAATCTTCTGGGTCAAGTGCACCCAGACAACCTTGTCCCCCTTCCCTCTCCTGTGCAGCAAGCTTCTTGCAAACCACCCCCCTTCAGCAGCCCTCTGGCTGCTAGGAAGCCTCTCAGACCCCCTGGCTTTCCCTTGTCCCATAGTGGCCGGGTGTGGATCCCATCCTCCACAAATGGCTGGAATCTGTCTCTCAAGCCCTCCGCCTGTCTCTGCTCCCCATCCTCCAGAGCACCACACAGTGTAGGTTTCTGCTCACAAAACAGACCTCCAGGGCTAGGTGTTCAGCAGTCCCAGGCTTCCACCCCCTCCCTTCTCCATTTCTCTTCCTCCTGCTGGTGAGCTGGGGTGGGGGAAGGGCCTGGGTCCCACCGGATCAAAGCTTTCATACATTACCCTGTTTCATGAGGTCTGCTCTGTTCGTGAGGTCTGTCTGCAGTCTTGTGCAGCCTTCTTTCCTGTTGCTGTTTTAGGGTTAGTTGTATTAACTATATTTTCACACTGTCTGTGGTTTTGTGAGGAGTTCTCTGTCTCGCCTCTCATGCCTCCATCTTGAATCTCCCAAGAATTATTTTTATTCACTTTACTGCATTACTATACTAGCTACCATTTGAAATATAATATTAAATAATGTATGTATTAATGGACATTATTATCCAGATTTTCATATGAATGTTTCTGGTGTTTTCTTATTGGTAATGAACTTGTCAATTTCAAACAAATAACTTTTATCACTTTAAAAACATTACAACAGAGTTAATGAGAGCTTTTGACAAATTCTCAACTAGCTGTTATCTAATTAATAGGTTATCTATCTGTCCTTCATATTTTTTAGGTGTTTTTTTCCTATCCCTGCCAGGTTTTAATATTGCAACTGTAATATTGTAACTTGATTTTACTATTATTTTTCTAGATTTTAAACCCCATGGAACTGTAGCCCCAGAATCTAGTAAAGTAGGTACACTATAAATATTTGTTAAATGAATATATAAATTGAACTGGAAAGCTTTTCTTATTTTTTCTGTGAGTTACAACTAAGTATATGAGTATATAACTTGAGAATTAGTTGTCCGTTGGAAGTTAAAATGAACAATATCCAACACACATTAAACTTGAAGGTTTTCATGGGGCAGGAAGGAATGAAAGAAGGAATTTGATGAGCTCCTGTAATTTTGTCTGCCTTTTGGTTTATTCATATCTTCTAGTTCCTCTTAATCTTTATATATGCCTGTTATCCAGATAATCATCCACCTAATTCAACAGGGAAAATCATCAAGAATCCACATATAGATATAAATTTATATCCTTCATCCAGTCCCAGCCAGCCCCCCAAAATAAACACATTTGTTGCTAATTCATTACTGATCACATTCATTTTCATATCTATTCACTCAAACTCATATACACATGTCAACAATTGTTTGCTTTGTGACTTGCTGAGAAAAGTTTCCCTATAGCAATGCTAAAAAAATATTCTTCATAGTTTGTTCCAGTATGTTCAGGATTTGTTTAATTTAGATACTTACTTTCTCTGGAATTTTTCGTATAGTAAGGTAGGGGTCTTAACTGACTCCCTTTTGCAATTTTACAATACCACTTTTTGACTAAATCCCTCCTTGGCTTGACTGGAATTAAAATGCCACTTTAATACTTCAGTGGCTATGTAGTTACTTATTTGACTGCTAAATTAGTTAATAGTGTGTTATTACAGGGATGTTGGCAATCTTAACAATGACAGAATAACTTTTTCTGTTAGAATTAATATTAATGGAAATGCCCGTAGAATACTGTCACTGTTGGTTTCTGCTTTAATCCTCTGGGGCCAGACTGCCTGGATTTGAATGAGAGATGTGCTGAAGTCTGCTCAGACCAACTCATAAGTGCAAATTGTGTGTATTTCCTTCCAATTCCACTCACAGTGCTGATTGATCAGTGCCTTGAAACTGATCATGGTGGGAATACTTGCAAGCACTACAAAAGCCAGGGTTTTTTTTGGAAGGGAGCAGGGAAAGTGGGAAGAAAGCCGCTAGCACTTACCAACACACCAGTTTGAACCCTTGCCTGTTATTTACTAAATAACTCTGGGCAAGTTATTTATCTGTACCTCAGTTTCTTCATCTGAACAATGAGAAAAATAATAGCAACTCTCTCATAGGTTGTTATGAAGATTAAAGAAGTTAAAATACATAAAATGCCCACAATAATGTCAGATACATTACAACGGTTGTAATTTAATTTTATTCTAATTTGTAATTTTTTATTGTAGTCTTTATTGTGCCCTTTCTGGTCTCCTTAGTCATGTTTTTCTAACTTGCTTTGAATGCTTAGTTCATTTAATTTTAATTCTTTCTTACTTAATAATAGCTTTTAAGGCTATCTCTGAATTCATTTTTGACCACATTGTGTACATTCCTTATGTAGTTTTCTTGCTGTCAGTTTATTTGACATAAACTTTGAGTTGCAGATTTTTTTTTCAGAGCAATATGTGCACAGGGTTAAATATAAAGTTCTGAAGCATCTGTAAAAAAATTAATCAATTTATGCCTTATCTGTCTGCACTGAAATGCCACTAAATAGTGATAGACATTTTAACCAATTTTGTTTTAATACCTCTAGTGATCTATTTTTCTCCAAATAAGATCACTAAATTTCTTTTTCAAGATTCACATGATTTAGATATCTATTGATTACTTGTTTTGATGGATAAGAGTTGAACACACTTCTTCCCTCAGTGTTCCCCCTCTCTCCCTCTCTTCTCAACCAGAATTATACCACTGTTATCAATTTCCATTTAAAGTAATATTCTTAACCCCTCACTTCCTTTCCTAATAACAAATTGTACAGCTTTTAACTAATTTCTTTGCATGATAAGAACATTATCATTAACCTTCTTCACTTGCCCTTCCAAACCCAACTGGTGATGGCTTTACCTTTGGTTTTCTATTGTCCTTTTTTATAACATTTTTATTTTCTTCTGTAATCTTAGTTTCTCCACAGTTCATCTGTAAACTGTCTCTAAGATTCTAAAAGTTGAAAAATAAGACACAGTGATTATATTTTATTGACTAGGTAAATTTTGCAGCTGTTTTTTTGAGTAATTTTAATGTCAGTTCACTGTGCCATCAAAAGAAAATGTTCTTGGACCAAATTCAAATTTATTCCTTTTGTTTACACTTTACTGAGCGACATAAGCCATGCCGTAATTTATATAGCTGTCTCTTTGGATCATGCCTTTCTTGAATAGGTTTTTTTATTTTGCTTTAATGAAATCTCTGAGTTTGTGTGCTTTGATCATATAAAGTATTCCTGAGCCCTCTGTCAAAATACATGTTTTATCACGTTCAAAGTTGGTCTGTATTTTTTAACTCAGACTTTTGTCTTCTCCAACGTGGACTGTTCTCTAAGTCATAGATAGGCTTGTACTACCCCTCGTTGTTCCGTGACTTCACATTTTAGGTTATTCCTTTATTTCAACAGAGTACATCCTTTAAAAAAATAAATCTTAAAAAGGACAATATCTGAGTCCTTGAATATTTTTAAATGTTTTTATCTTTTCCTCACATTTGATCCATAATGTGACTGGGAAGAGTTTAGTTTGAAAATCACTTTCCCTTAGTTACTTGAAGGCATTTTGTCTCATAGCATCTAGCATTTCTGAGAAATACAACTTCAATTAGATTCTCATTCTTTTGCAGATTATCTTTTGTTCTGTTTGAAAGAAGTTTTAGGAACTTTGTTTATGCTTTTGGCCTCTTCACACAATAGGTCAGATTTGAATCTTATTCATCCATCTTGCAGAACACTTCATTTTCCCTTCAGTTCTTGGAAATTACAATTTATAATGATAACTTATTTATATTAGCAATTTAATAACATCATTTCCGGTTTTTCTCTGGCCTCTCTTTTTGGATAGTCTATTGATTGGATATTTGACTCTTAGAACTGACCCTCTATGTCTCTTGCCCTTTTCTATATATTTTTTTTATGGTTTTCTTTTTATTGCACATTCTCTGTAAGTGCTTAACTCTATCTTTCAAATCTTACGTTATTTTTTTAATGTAGTATTCATATATTTAATTTTCAAGTTTTTATCTTGTCTGAATTTGCCTTTTCCGTAGAAGATAGTACTAGTTTTATGCATGCAGTACTGTCATGAATTTCTCTGAGATTAATGATTGGAGTTTCTTTTTTGAAGTTCTTGTCTTTCCCTAATTTATTTGTTTTCTCTGTAGACAGTTTTTCCATATTACTCTCTTGGTTTTTTTAATCATGCTGCAGGCTTTCCTCAAATGTCTGGTGGTTCTTGTGTTTTCATTTATATTTAATAGCCTATTAATGTAATTTGGATTTCCTCATTGATACAAAACTACTTGAGTACTTTTTAATTGAAAGAGCTTTCTGTTGATATTCTTTGTTATGCAGATTAAACTCTTCTTACTAAATTATTATTTGATTCCATTGATGTCAACATCTGTGACCTGTATTATTTTTGCCCTTGGACATAAATTAAGATGCAATTTGTGGCTTATGTGATCATTTTTTGTATTTCATGAATATTATATACACACATGTAGATTCAGCTTTAATAATAATATGTTCAAAATATTTAAAAGTTGTTTAATTTTTATCACCTTGATCTATCAATGACAGAGATTTCCTCTAAATTTTCCTCCTACAGCACTGCTAACAATGTTTTTTTTGTTATCCATATATTCCATTTTTAATTGGTAAAGTGTCACTGGAGGATCAAGAGTAATATTTTAAAACCCACATAAACATAAAGTATTCATTGTATTTGCTTCTTTTTAAAAAATAAAAACAATATTTTCTTTAGGAAATCCATTCAAATTAAATAGAATAAATATATAAAATTGAATTACATTTGATCCTCAGCCAAGCCCATTCTCCCTTCTCTCTCTTCAAAGAAAACACAAGAATGACTTTATTGTGTATTTCTTCAGTCCATGTATTTACTTATTTACTACATAAATATGCAAATACACATAGATAAGCTATATATAATATTTCTTTGTATTATTAAAATTTACTCAATTGTATTATATTTATGTTTCTATCTACAACTTTTTAAAAATTCAACATATGTGTTACAGACTTAGTTGATTCATATACTTCTTGATTATTTTCAGTGGTGTTTTTCCAGAATTATCTTGCTAGTTCTTGGGCCTCTCTACTTCTTGGCAAATTTCTGAATCAAATTTTTATTATAGGAATTACATGAAATTTGTAGATAAATATGAAGAATATTAACATGTTTGTAGGATTTAAAAATACCACTTAGAACATGATATATTTCATTATTGATTTACATTACCATAGTTTAAGTGTGCTACTTATCAATATTAAATATCTGGATTTTATTTTGTTTTTCTCAAATCCAAGAGTCTATCTTTCATTAATGAGTTTATTCTATGTGCATTTATTTTAATTACACATATTTCTGCCACATTATTTTGTTTTAAATTTACTTTTTTTCCTGTATTTACTGAATAAATTAAGTTTTATTATTATTTTTGTTCCCAAATAGTTGGCTGCCTTAAAATTACATTCAAAAATAACTCCTTCAATAATTGTACATGATTGGCAAACTTTCTCAGTTTTTTTTTTAAGTCCATCTTTCCTCATTCTTGAAGAATACTTTATCTGACAGGTATTCTCTGCAATTTGAAAATATTATTCCATCTTCTTAAGACATCTACTGTTACTCCCAAGAAGTCTGCTGCTGGTCTACTTATTTCCCCTTAGAAGAGAATTTGTCTTTTCTCTAGTTGCTTTTAAGAGTTTCTCTATGTCTTTGACATTCTGCAATTTCACCACAGTGACTCTAGGTGAAATTTTTTTTAGGTGAAGGGAGTCTTTGTTTTCTGGGTTTTTAAGTAAATTTTTTAGTGGAGATATTATTGACATATAAGATTATATCAGTTTTAGGTGTACAGTATAATGACTTGATATATGTCTATATTGTGAAATGATCATCACAATAAGTTTAGTTAACATCCATCACAAATAGTTATAATTTTTTTCTTATGATGAGACTTTTTAAGCTTTACTCTCTTAGTATCTTTCAAATATATAATACAGTATTGTTAATTATAGTCACCATGCTATGCGTTACATCCCCAGGACTTATTTATCTTATAACTGGAAGTTTGACCACCTTCACCCATGTTTTATTATTCTTTCCCAGTACTGACTGAGTCTCTTCAATATTAAGGTTCATACCTTTCTTTGCTGTTATTTCTGTGCATATTGCCCCTCCTGCATTTTCTTACCCTACAACTCTTATTTTTATATGTAAAACATTTAGTCTTATCCACCATAACTTTTAACTATATTTTGGTATTATCTATTTCTTATATTCTCTTCCCAATAGATCACCTCTAATTTTGCACATGGTATCCAGAAACAGAAACCCTTAATTTTGATATAATCAATTAATTACTTTTAATTAATGGCTTAAAACACCAATAACTAGTTCTGAATTTTATTTAAAAACTACTTCCCTATATCTGTGTTGAAGTAATACTGTCTCCTGTTATCTTCTGTTAATAACTTTACATTTCACATTTAGGTTTTTAATCGATTTGGCCTTACCTTCATGTATGGTATTAAGAAGATATGTTTACTAATTCTTCTTTGAGTTCTGCTATTCAATTTTTTCTATATCTTAGACCTATTTTAATAATAATTGATAGTTTTCTAGAATTTATCCATCTTGCATAACCAGAACTTTATACCCATTTAATATTTTCCCTCTATTTGACCCTGATAACCACTGTTCTATTCTCTGCTTCTAAGAGTTTGACTACTTTAGATGTTCTTCATGTAAGTGGCATCCTAGTGTATTTGGCCTTCTGAGACTGGCTTATTTCACCCAGCCTAATGCCCTCCAGGTTTCATCTCTGTTGTCACAAATGGAAGGATTTCCTTCTTTTTTAGGGTTGAATAATGTTCCAGTGTGTGTGTGTATGTGTTTGTGGTGTGTATATTTATTTCCTTTATCCACTAAAATGTCAATGAACATTTGAATTGTTTCCATATCATGGCTATTATTCATAATGCAGTGAACATGACAGTGCAGATATCTCTTTAAGATCCTCATATCAGTCCTTTTAGATATATAGTCAGAAGTGAAATTCCTAGAATATATGGCAGTTTAGTGGACCTCCATACTATGTTCTATAGTGGCTACACCATTTTTACATCCCTCCAAGAGTGTACAACTATTCCAGTTTCTCCATATTGTCACCAACACTTAATCTTTTTTTTATAATAGCCATGCTAAAAGCATCAGATGATATTTCATTGTGGTTTTGGTTTGTATTTCCCTGTTGATTAGTGATACTGAGCATCTTTTCATTAAAAATTTTAAAAATAGTAATTTATAGCTTTTTTCTTTCCTCCAAACTATGCATTTGAGATTTTCAACTTGATTAATCTAAACCTGCATGTAATTATTTCTATAATGTTAATTACCTTACCATTTTAATACACCTTTCAACTTATAATTTTTGTATGTTTTCTTTCTTTTAAATTAGATTTGTGAAAGAAATTGTCTATTTTTTTATTGCTCTCTTTTGTTTTGGTTTCCAAAAGTCTGACTCTTAACTTGATTTATCAGTTTGACTATTTCACTTTAAAAATATTTTATAACTATGATTTATAATTATTTAACAATTCATTTACTTCCTGTTACATGTTTTTTGTTTATTTTGTGCTGGTTTGTTTCTGGGTTTTCTTAACTTATTGAACAGAATATTTGGCTCAATAATTTATTTCTTGTTTAACCCTCAAGGTATTTAGAGGTATGGATATACCTCTGAGTAAATAATTTTTTAAACAGTAGGTTCTCATTCCTTTACTTTTAAATAGTCTTTAGCCTTTGAATAAAGTGGATATTTGAGCAGATATGTCTAAATTTCTCACTCCTGGAAGTTTCCACTGAGGGACCTACAATCATAAAATTTATGAGAAGCCAGTGCTGATGACAGAAACAGGATGCAAAAGAATTATTTACTGGAAACTTTGAGAAATTACTTTATGATAGTGTATAGGTCAATTAAAGTAAATAAATGCTGACTCTAACAGATTATTTGTTTGATGAAGTTTGTGAATTCTAAAGGTAAAAAAGGAAATCAATAAGAACAAAGGTAATAAATTGCTGAATGTTGCTAGAAGCTTCATTCTCCTGCTGGAGGTAGATAGCTGATTTTCAGCATTGAAGTGGGAGCTCTCTGGTTTTGGAACCAACACTATGGTGGACCTTTAAGCTGGACCTCTTTAGGAAAGGGGATGTAAGAAAATGAAAAGCTAACTTCTGTGTTTATGTGTCTAGTAATCTAAAAGACTGTCTCCATTGGGCTCAAGGTGGATCCTTTGAGGAAAAATATATATATATATACTTATTTTCTTCTTCCTGAGCCTGAGGTGGACTTAAAGGCCTAGATTTAAAGTAATAGGGACATTGGTAATCATTTCACAATGTATATGCATATCAGGTTATCATTTCATATGCTTTAAATATATACAATTTTAGACTTCCGAGAAGATGGCAGTGTGAGCAGGGCGGCAGAAATCTCCTCCCAACACTATATTTATCTACAAAAATACAGCAAATACATCTATTCCTAAAAGAGAGACGAGAATACACAGGAAAGCGCACAGCGTGCAGCTACACCCGAGAGGACTCGGCACCCCAAGAGGTGGGTAAGATCCGGAGCCGCGACCTGGCGGGACCCGAGCACTCCCCCACCCCAGCCACTGGCGGGAGGAGAGGATTCAGAGCCGGGAGGGAGTGGAAGTACACCCCGCGAAGTAGCCAGCCCTGGTGATCTGCGCGGGGAGCGCTGACCCACATTGCGCAGTGAAGCGGAGATTGGAGAGACAGAGCGGCAGGATCTGAGCACGGAACGCGCCAGGGTGCTTGCAGCCGGCTCCCGGGAAGGAAAAAAAAAGCGCGCGCTTTCTTCAGTGGTCTTAAAGAGACAGGAGCCCAGCAGAGGAGCCGGATCACCCCAACACACTCAACCCAGCAGGCTGGGAGTCATGGGGAGTTTCAGACGCCTTAGCTGGCGACTGAGGAAGCGTAGCCATACTTACACTTCTCACTGAGATCAACAGTCTCCTATTCGTTCCCACCCCTGCCAGAGCGATAAAGGGCCCTGCGGAGCGGCACAGTCACAGCTGTGGAATAGTGGGGCAATAGCGCCACCTAGAGCATTCCCACAGAATCTACGTCCAGTGGGCATTTTTTTTTTTGTTTTGTTTTGTTTTTTGTTTTGTTTTTGTTTTTTCTTTTCTTTCTTTTTTCTTTTTTTTCTTTCTTTCTTTTTTCTTCTCTTCTTTTTTAAAGTCTTAAAGAGCCCAGCTGACATACGTGGCAACTATCAGTGACCAATTCTATAGCCATGAAAAGACAGAGGAATATGGTTCAGACCAAAATCAACCAGACAAGCCCAGAGAGGGAGTCTGAAGGGATGGAAATGCACAGTCTTCCTGAAAAAGAATTCAGAATAAAAGTCAAAACCATGCTGATGGACCTACAGAGAAATGTGCAAGAGCTGAGGGAGGAAGTGAGGGAACTGAGGAAAGACAATGCAGAAATCAGACAAGCGATCGACGGGCTTAACAGCAGAATGGATGAGATGCAAGACACTGTTAATGGAATAGAAAACAGAGAACAGGAGTACAGAGCAGCTGAGGCAGAGAGAGATAAAAGGATTTCTAGGAATGAAAGAATATTAAGAGAACTGTATTACCAATCCAAACGGAACAATATTCTCATTATAGGAGTACCAGAGGAAGAAGAGAGAGAAAAAGGGATAGAAAGTGTCTTTGAAGAAATAATTGCTGAAAACTTTCCCTCGCTGGGGAAGGAAGTAGTCTCGCAGTCCACTGAAGCTCATAGATCTCCCAACACAAGGGACCCAAGGAAGACAACACCAAGACACATAATAATTAAGATGGCAAAGATCAAAGATAAAGACAGGGTATTAAAGGCAGCTAGAGAGAGAAAAAAGATCACCTACAAAGGAAAACCCATCAGACTATCATCAGACTTCTCAACAGAAACCTTACAGGCCAGAAGAGAATGGCATGATATATTTAACATTATGAAACAGAAGGGCCTCGAACCAAGAATATTGTATCCAGCACGATTATCATTTAAATATGATGGAGGGATTAAACAATTTCCAGACAAACGAAAGTTGAGAGAGTTTGCCTCTCATAAACCACCACTACAGGATATCTTAAATGGACTGCTCTAGATGGAAGCACACCTAAGGCTAAAAAGATGTCACCAGAGAACATAAAATCATAGCAAAGAAAGCAGACCATCCAAATACTAACTAAAGGCAAAGAATAAAACACCTATTATAGAAAGAATGGAGGAGGAGGAATAAGAAGGGAGAGAAATAAAGAAACATCAGACTGTGTTTATAATAACTTAACAAGAAAGTTAAGTTAGATTGTTAGATAGTAAATAAGCAACCCTTGAAACCTTGGTAACCACGAATCTAAAGCCAGCAATGGCAATAAGTACATACCTATCAATAATCACCCTAAATGTAAATGGACTGAATGCACCAATCAAAAGACACAGAGTAACAGAATGGATAAAAAAGCAAGACCCATCTATATGCTGCCTACAAGAAACTCACCTCAAATCCAAAGATATACACAGACTAAAAGTGAAGGGATGGAAAAAGATATTTCATGCAAACAACAAAGAGAAAAAAGCAGGTGTTGCAGTACTTGTATCAGACAAAATAGACTTCAAAACGAAGAAAGTAGCAAGAGATAAAGAAGGACATTACATAATGATAAAGGGGTCAGTCCAAAAAGAAGATACAACCATTATAAATATATATGCACCCAACACAGGAGCACCAGCATATATGAGACAAATACTAACAGAATGAAGGAGGAAATAGACAGCAATGCATTCATCTTAGGAGACTTCAACACACCACTCACTCCAGTGGACAGATCAACCAGACAGAAAATAAGTAAAGACACAGAGGCACTGAACAACACACTAGAACAGATGGACCTAACAGACATCTACAGAACTCTACACCCAAAACCAACAGGATACACATTCTTCTCAAGAACACATGGAACATTTTCCAGAAGAGACCACATACTAGGCCACAAAAAGAACCTCAGTAATTCCAAAAATATTGAAATCCTACCAACCAACTTCTCAGATCACCAAGGTATAAAACTAGAAATAAATTTTAGAAAGAAATCAAAAAGGCTCACAAATACATGGAGACTTAACAACACTCTCCTAATTAATCAGTGGGTTAATGACCAAATCAAAACAGAAATCAAAGAATATATGGAGACTAATGACAACAACAACACAAAGCCACAACTTCTGTGGGACGCAGCAAAGGCAGTTCTAAGAGGAAAGTATATTCCAATCCAGGCCTATTTAAAGAAGGAAGAACATTCCCAAATGAATAGTCTAAAGACACAATTACTGAAATTGGAAAAAGAAGAACAAATGAGGCCCAAAGTCAACAGAAGGAGGGACATAATAAAGATTAGAGAAGAAATAAATAAAATTGAGAAGAATAAAACAATAGAAAAAATCAATGAAACCAAGAGCTGGTTCTTTGAAAAAATAAACAAAATAGATAAACCCCTAGCCAGACTCATTAAGAGAAAAAGAGAATCTACACACATAAACACAATCAGAAATGAGAAAGGAAAAATCACGACAGACCCCACAGAAATACAAAGAATCATAAGAGAATATTATGAGAATCTATATGCTAACAAGCTGGAAAACAAGAAGAAATGGACAACTTCTTAGAAAAATACAACCTTCCAAGACTGACCAAGCAAGAAACAGAAAAACTAAACAGACCAATCACCAGCAACGAAATCGAATTGGTAATCAAAAAACTACCCAAGAACAAAACCCCCGGGCCTGATGGATTCACCTCTGAATTCTACCAGACATATAGAGAAGAAATAACACCCATTCTCCTTAAAGTTTTCCAAAAAATAGAAGAGGAGGGAATACTTCCAAACTCATTCTATGAAGCCAGCATCACTCTAATACCAAAACCGGGCAAAGACCTCACCAAAAAAGAAAATTACAGACCAATATCCCTGATGAACGTAGATGCAAAAATACTCAACAAAATATTAGCAAACCGAATTCAAAAATACATCAAGAGGATCATACACCATGATCAAGTGGGATTCATCCCAGGGATGCAAGGATGGTACAACATTCGAAAATCCATCAACATCATCCACCACATCAACAAAAAGAAGAACAAAAACCACATGATCATCTCCATAGATGCTGAAAAAGCATTTGACAAAATTCAGCATCCATTCCTGATTAAAACTCTCAACAAAATGGGTATAGACGGCAAGTACCTCAACATCATAAAGGCTATATATGACAAACCCACAGCTAACATCATACTTAACGGCGAGACGCTGAAAGCTTTTCATCTAAGATCAGGAACAAGACAGGGATGCCCACTCTCTCCACTGTTATTCAACATAGTATGGAGGTCCTAGCCACAGCAATCAGACAAAACAAAGACATACAAGGCATCCAGATTGGTAAAGAAGAAGTCAAATTGTCACTATTTGCAGATGACATGATACTGTACATAAAAAACCCTAAAGATTCCATTCCAAAACTACTAGAACTAATATCTGAATTCAGCAAAGTTGCAGGATACAAAATTAACACACAGAAATCTGTTGCTTTCCTATACACTAATGATGAACTAACAGAAAGAGAAATCAGAAAAACAATTCCATTCACAATTGCATCAAAAAGAATAAAATACCTAGGAATAAACCTAACGAAGGAAGTGAAAGACCTGTACTCTGAAAACTACAAGACACTCCTAAGAGAAATTAAAGAGGACACTAACAAATGGAAATGCATCCCATGCTCTTGGCTAGGAAGAATCAATATTGTCAAAATGGCTATACTACCTAAAGCAATCTACAGATTCAATGCAATCCCTATCAAACTACCAACAGCTTTCTTCAATGAACTGGAACAAATAATTCTAAAATTCATATGGAACCACAAAAGACCCCGAATAGCCAAAGCAATCCTGAGAAGGAGGAATAAAACAGGGGGAATTACACTCCCTGACTTCAAGCTCTACTACAAAGCCACAGTAATCAAGACAATTTGGTATTGGCACAAAAACAGACCCACAGACCAGTGGAACAGAATAGAAAATCCAAACATTAACCCAAACATATACAGTCAATTAATATTTGATAAAAGTGCCTTGGATATACAATGGGGAGATGACAGCCTCTTCAGCAGCTGGTGTTGGAAAAACTGGACAGCTACATGTAAGAGAATGAAACTGGACTACTGTCTAGCCCCATACACAAAGGTAAACTCAAGGTGGATCAAAGACTTGAATGTAAGTCATGAAACCATAAAACTCTTAGAAAAAAACATAGGCAAAAATCTCTTGGACATAAACATGAGCAACTTCTTCATGAACATATCTCCCCGGGCAAGGGAAACAAAAGCAAAAATGAACAAGTGGGACTATATCAAGCTGAAAAGCTTCTGTACAGCAAAGGACACCATCAGTAGAACAAAAAGACATCCTACAGTATGGGAGAATATATTCATAAAAAACGTATCTGATAAAGGGTTGACATCCAAAATATATAAAGAACTCATGCACCTTAACAAACAGAAAGCAAATAATCCAATTAAGAAATGGGCAGAGGACATGAATAGACACTTCTCCAAAGAAGAAATTCAGATGGCCAACAGGCACATGAAAAGATGCTCCACATCGCTAATCATCAGAGAAATGCAGATTAAAACCACAATGAGATATCACCTCACACCAGTGAGGATGGCCAACATCCAAAACACAAACAACAACAAATGTTGGCGAGGATGTGGAGAAAAGGGAACCCTCCTACACTGCTGGTGGGACTGCAAATTAGTTCAACCATTGTGGAAAGCAGTATGGAGGTTCCTCAAAAAACTCAAAATAGAAATACCATTTGACCCAGGAATTCCACTCCTAGGAATTTACCCTAAGAATGCAGCAGCCCAATTTGAAAAGGACAGATGCACCCCTATGTTTATTGCAGCACTATTTACAATAGCCAAGAAATGGAAGCAACCTAAGTGTCCATCAGTAGATGAATGGATAAAGAAGATGTGGTACATATACACAATGGAATATTATTCAGCCATAAGAAGAAAACAAATCCTACCATTTGCAACAACATGGATGGAGCTAGAGGTATTATGCTCAGTGAAATAAGCCAAGCCGAAAAAGACAAGTATCAAATGATTTCACTCATATGTGAAGTATAAGAACAAAGAAAAAAACTGAAGGAACAAAACAGCAGCAGACTCACAGAACCCAAGAACGGACTAATAGTTACCAAAGGGAAAGGGACTGGGGAAAATCGGCGGGAAGGGAGGGATAAGAGGGAAAAAGGGGCATTACGATTAGCAGATGTAATGTTGTGGGGGCACGGGGAGGGCAGTACAACTCAGAGAAGACAAGTAGTGATTCTATAGCATCTCACTACGCTGATGGACAGTGACTGTAATGGGGTTGGTGGGGGGGGCCTGATGAAGGGGTAGTTTAATAATCGTAATATTGCACATGTAATTGTAAATTAATGATAAAATAAATTATATTAAAAAAACTCTATCTTCAAATGTTATCATATTCTGAGGTACTGGGGGTTAGGACTTCAACATACAAATTTTGTTTGGGGTGGGTGAGACACATAGTCCATAACAGCATCTTCATACACATCAACTTAGAGTACATATATTTGGGTCTATTTGTGAACTCTCTATCCAGTTCCATTGATCTATGTATCTATCTTTACTCTAAAACCACACTGTCTCGGTTACTGTGCTTTACAGTAAGTCTTGAAATCAAGTATCTTCCAGATTTGTTCTTTTCCAAATTTGTTTTGCCCATTCCATTCCACGTAGATTTTAGAATTGGCTTGTAAATTTCTACGCAGAACACTTAACTCATTCAAATGAGTGTATGACCAACAAAAAGAGCAACAAAGTTGGCGGAGTTACTTTAAAGTAATTCTTCTAAAGTAAAGTTAGCCAGGCCTACTATAAAGTTACAATAATTAAGAGAGTTTGGTATTGGTGCAAAGATAGGCAAATGATACAATGCAACAGAATAGAGTCTAGACAAAAGGCTCGGACATATAGGCACTCTGCTTATTAGATAGTCGTATAAAATATGAAACTTGACCTTTATCTCACACCATACACAGTATCAATACTAAAAGGAATGTACAATTATATGCAAAAAAATAATAACTTGCATAAGATGCTTTCAGAGAATATTTTTGTGATCTTGGGGTAGGCAAAGTTCTTTTAAAAAGGATATAAGGAGCATCAAATATGTGGGAAAAAGTTGATAAGACATACTTTATGGTTGAAAAGTCGGCTTATCAAGGAATGAGTTAAGACCATCAGTGACTAAGTTTAGACCATTAAGAGAATGAAAATAAAAGGCAGGTTAAGCACACAAAATAAAAATACATATCTGCACTAAAAATCACCAAGATGGGAATTCGTAGCATCATATTTGTAATAGTCAACTGGAAACAACTCAAATCTCTACTATCATTTGAGTGGATCACTGCACAGTCATGTGATCATTCAAAGGAAGGTCTAGAGCAATAAAAATGAATAAAGTGCTGCAATAAACAACAGAATGAATAAATCCCAAACATAATGTTGAATCAAAGAACTTAGACACACATAAAAAAAACCATATTGCATGATTTTATATAAAGTTCAAAAATTGACAAAAATATTCTATGGCAGTAGAAGTTAGGAAAGCAGTTTTCTTTGGAGAGGGAGGAGGGCATGGTTATTGGTGGGATGTAATGGTGACTTCTGGGGTGCTGTTAGTGTCCCCTTTGTTGGTCTGGGTTGGGGTATGTGACTGAGGTAAACAGCAATTAGTTATACATTGTTCTCTATGATTATACTTAAATTTAACATGAATTTAAAAAATATTACTCCTTTTAACATTTCTTGCCCTAATCTGAAAAATGAATGAATGATGAGAAGAACCATATTTCACCAAGAAACTTCTGAAGCCGTCCTTCCACACTCTCAGCTCTCAGAGATGCATCCTAAGGACCAGGTCGCCCTCCCCTCTCACCTGAGCAGATCACAGAGGCCGTGTCCCCATGCAGACAGCCAGGAGTGCCCAGCGCAGTCACGGGGCAACTCCACAGGAAGGACTCGGCCCAGAGCAGTAAAATCGAGCTTTCCAGATCCGATTGCCTCCTTCCGCAGGGTGGGCTCCCTTTGGGGGCAGAGATGGCGACTCCACAGCCCAGTTGACGACAAACAACATTGGCATTGGCCACATCCCAGTGGGAGGCACAGAGCGTTTTCCAGTGTCCAAAAATATTCATCTCCATTTGTCCCTCACACTGAGAGGTGCCATTTGCCATGAGCTGCACTTCTGTGTATGCTGGAAGGAGAACTGGATTTCATTTTTTCTACCCCAGCAGAGGATGCAGGGAGGTTAAAGTCCTCCTCTGCCTCTCACCTGAACAGACAACACGAACAGCCCCACGATGGTGGCAGGTGCCTCCTGGACAGGGCACTCGGGGGCACGCCCAGAGCTCAGGCTCCTGCCCCTCACACCTGAACTGTTCCGCCCAGACTCATCCATCTGACTCTCTGAAGGGCACATCCCCCAGGACGGACACAGCCTTGCCACACTCCAGCTCGGCACAGATGACCTGGGCACTGGGTAGTGTAAAGTTCCCATTGGACAGTGGAGTCCAGGCTTCTCCAGAATGCAGTTCTACTCGCCCTGAGCAGGGCCCATCCCCTCCAACCAGACACACAAATCCTAAGAGAAAAAAAATAAACAGTGAGTGTTGGTGATCCTGGCTTGGCAGAAATGGAAACAACATGTAATAGGCAATGGTGGGAGGGGCGTAGACAGAGGACTTCACAGTTAGAGTCAGATTTGCATTTCCATGAGCGAGTTTCTGAAGAGACATCCAGAAGGATTTTTTGGGTCAGTTTGGAATGACTAAATCCTAGGATCATATATTTTGAAGTTGGTGAGAAATGTGAGTTCCTTATCTAGGGGCCTAGAATTACAGGGCCCAAGGAAATTAACTATAGTGGGTACTCAAACTTGGGTGCAAAGATATGAAGAGCAAGACTAACCCAGAATAAAAAAGGGCCATAGGAATCAAGAGGTCAGAGGCCTATCTGCCAAACAAGGTTAGAAAGCCTGAGATTTCTGGGGCTAGACCTCTGGTTGGCTCTCAGGAGCCAATTCTCAAGTGACTGAGGATAAAGAAAATCTTGAGGGCTGGAGCCGTGAGTGCTTGCCAAACTGTAGGCAGACTGATGGCTTGAGGGAGAAAATATAGACATTATAATTAGCCCACTTTTATGATTTCATATTTTATTTTTCTAATAATTTTTGATGAAAAATTCTAAGAATTTCTAAGGTGAGCTAATTGTGAAAGAAGTTACCCACAGATGAGTCTGCCTGATAGGAAAGCTGAGAGAGTCCTAGGAGAGGGAGGGGCTGGTCCTAGCCTTCTCTCTTGAAACCCTCTGATTTGTCAGTGAGCCTGAGAGAGAGTTTTCAGTGGGATTGTGCAAGCTGGCTGAGTTTTTTGATCACTTTGAATGAGTGTTTTCTCCAAGGCATGGGAATTTTAGCAAATGTAAGGAGTGCTAGTAACTGATGTTTTTTAATCTGGTGTCTATTCTAACTCTGCATCCCCCTCCTATTTGGGTTCTTGACATAAGAAGCCAGGGTGCTGTAAAAAAAGGTGAGTGAGGGGAATATAAATTACAATAAAACAATGTTCTTATCTTTGTGGGGCTTTACTTCTGAAAG
This sequence comes from Smutsia gigantea, assembly GCA_032199065.1. NCBI lineage: Eukaryota > Metazoa > Chordata > Mammalia > Pholidota > Manidae > Smutsia > Smutsia gigantea. The sequence continues at coordinate 727,564 of JAVSCE010006587.1, forward strand.
TACAGGAGAGAAACAAGCAGACAGCTTGAAGCCCTCTGAAAAGTTTATGGGAGACCCAGCTAAAACAAAGGAAGTGGAACTGCCTCTTCAGAGGGATATTTATTTATACAAGTCTACCTCGCCTAACAAAAGTTAAAAACTATGGTCCCCTAAGGCAAAATAAAAATTATCGTCAAATACATCGTGGTCTGGTCTCTTGCTCTATAGATATCCTGTGTCCTGAGCAAGTTACTTAAAATTTTATCACTGGGACCCTTTCTTCAACCATTCTAACCATTTTCATACTTCAACTTTGAGTCAGTCATAATTATAGCTCATTCTTCTCCTTCCATGCAGAACTCACTAAGGGGACACACAGCCTTCTCCAGACCACAGCTGGGCCCTGAGTGCTCCTCAGAGGAGCCGGTATGTCCTGTCGTCAGCACCCATTGTCATCCCCCACCCCCCTGGCTACGTCCACCTTCTTCAAAGATTATGCTCTCCCCCCTACTCCCAGTCCTATCAAATAACCCCATATGCAATTCTTTTTTCTTTATTTTTCATTAAGGTATTATTGATATACACTCTTATGAAGGTTTCACATGAAAAAACAATGTGGTTACTACATTAACCCATATTATCAAGTACCCACCCATACCCAAATGCAGTCACTGTCCTTCAGTGCAGTAAGTAACATGCCACAGATTCACTGTTTGCCTACCGTGCTACACTGTTTTCCCTGTGACCGCCCCCCACACCATGTGTACTAAACAATACCCCTCAATCCCCTTCTCCCTCCCTCCCCACCCACCCTCCCACACACCTCCTCTTTGGTAACCACTAGTTCCTTCTTGGAGTCTCTGAGTCTGCTGCTATTTTGTTCCTTCAGTTTTGCTTCATTGTTATACTCCACAAATGAGGGAAATCATTTGGCACTTGTCTTTCTCTGCCTGCCTTATTTCACTGAGCATAACATCCTCCAGCTCCAACCATGTTGTTGCAAAGGATAGGATTTGTTTCTTTCTTATGGCTGAATAGTATTCCATTGTGTATATGTACCACATCTTCTTTATCCATTCATCTAGAATTTCTAAGGTGAGCTAATCGTGAGAGAAGTTACCCACAGATGAGTCTGCCTGTTAGGAAAGTTGTTAGGACACTTAGGTTGCTTCCATATCTTGGCTATTGTAAAAAGTGCTGCAGTAAACATAAGGGTGCATATGTCTTTTTGAATCTGAGAAGCTGTATTCTTTGGGTAAATTCCAAGGAGTGGGATTCCCGGGTCAAATGGTATTTCTATTTTTAGTTTTTTGAGGAACCTGCATATTGCTTTCCACAATGGTTGAACTAGCTTACATTCCGACCGCAACCTCGCCAGAATTTGTTCTTCTTAGTCTTTTTGGTGCTGGCCACCCTTACTGGTGTGAGGTGATATCTCATTGTGGTTTTAATTTGTATTTCCCTGATGATTAGGGATGTGGAGCATCTTTGCATGTGTCTGTTGACCACCTGAATTTCTTCTTTGGAGAACTGCCTCTTCATATCCTCTGCCCATTTTTTAATCAGGTTATTTGCTTTTTGGGTGTTGAGGCATGTAAGTTCTTTATATATTTTGGGTGTTAACCCCTTGTCGGACATGTCATTTACAAATATATTCTCCCATACTATAGGATGCCTTTTTGTTCTGTTGATGGTGTCCTTTGCTGTACAAAAACTTTTTAATTTGATGTAGTTCCATGAGTTCATTTTTACTTTTGTTACCCTTGCTCAAGGAGATGTGTTCAGGAAGAAGTTGCTCATGTTTATATTCAGGAGATTTTTGCCTATGTTGTCTTCTAAGAGTTTTATGGTTTCATGACTTATGTTCAGGTCTTTGATCCATTTTGAGTTTACTTTTGTGTATGGTGCTAAAGAATAATCCAGTTTCATTCTCTTGCATGTAGCTGTCCAGTTTTGCCAACACCAGCTGTTGAAGAGGCAGTCATTTCCCCATTGTATGTCCATGGCCCATTTATCATATATTAATTGACTGTACATATATGGTTGGGTTTATATCAGGGCTCTCTAGTCTGTTCCATTGGTCTATGGGTCTGTTCCTGTGACACTACCAAATTCTCTTAATTACTATGGCTTTGTAGTAGAGCTTGAAGATGGGGAGCATAATCCCACCAGCTTTATTCTTCCTTTTCAGGATTGCTTTGGCTATTCGGGGTCTTTGCGGTTCCATATGAATTTTAGAACGATTTTCTCTAGTTCACTGAAGAATGCTGTTGGTATTTTGATATGAATTGCATTGTATCTGTAGATTGCTTTAGGCAGGATGGCCATTTTGACAATATTAATTCTTCCTATCCATGAGCACGGGATGTGTTTCCATTTATTGGTATCTTCTTTAATTTCTCTCATGAGTGTCTTATAGTTTTCAGAGTATAGGTCTTGCCCTTCCTTGGTTAGGTTTATTCCTAGGTATTTTATTCTTTTTGATGCAACTGTGAATGGAACTGTTTTCCTTATTTCTCTCTCTGCTAGTTCATTATTAGTGTATAGGAATGCCAGAGATTTCTGCATATTAATTTTGTATCCCACATCTTTGCTGAATTCAGATATTATATCTAGTAGTTTTGGAGTGGATTCTTTATGGTTTTTTATGTACAATATCATGTCATCTGCAAACAGGGACAGTTTAACTTCTTCCTTGCCAGTCTGGATGCCTTTTATTTCTTTGTGTTGTCTGATTGCTGTGGCTAGGATCTCTGGTACTATGTTGAATAGACGTGGGGAGAGTGGGCATCCTTGTCTTGTTTCCAATCTTAAAGGAAAAGCTTTCAGCTTCTTGCTGTTAAGCATAATGTTGGCTGTGGGTTTGTCATATATGGCCTTTATTATGTTGAGGTACTTGCCCTCTATACCTATTTTGTTGAGAGTTTTTATCATGAATGGATGTTGAATTTTGTCAAATGCTTTTTAAGCATCTATGGAGATGATCATGTGGTTTTTGTCCTTCTTTTTGTTGATGTGGTGGATGATGTTGATGGATTTTCAAATGTTGTACCATCCTTGCATCCCTGGAATAAATCCTACTTGATCATGATGGATGTTCTTTTTGATGTATTTTTGAATTCGGTTTGTGGAAGCCTGGGACTGCTGAATACCAAACTCCAGAGATCTGCACTGGGAGCACAAAACTACATTTCATGGTGCTTGCATGGTACTCTTGTGATTAGGGGCTTGGAAAGCTAAGACAGGCAGAATTTCAAGAATTTCTGTTCTTGAAAATGTTCCATATTTTGTTGAGTACTTTTGTATGTATGTTCATCAGGGATATTGGTCTGTAATTTTCTTTTTTTGTGTTGTCTTTGCCTGGTTTTGGTATTAGAGTGATGCTGGCCTCATAGAATGAGTTTGGAAGTATTCCCTCTTCTTCTACTCTTTGGAGAACTTTAAGGAGGATGGGTATTAGATCTTCACTAAATGTAGGATAAAATTCAGTGGTGAAGCCATCTGGTCCAGGGGCTTTGCTCTTAGGTAGGTTTTTGATTACCAGTTCAATTTTGTTGCTGGTAATTGGTCTGTTCAGATTTTCTGTTTCTTTCTGGGTCAGCCTTGGAAGGTTGTATTTTTTAAGAAAGTTGTCCATTTCTTCTAGGTTATCCAGTTTGTCAGCATGTAATTTTTCATACTATTCTCTAATAATTCTTTGTATTTCTGTGGTTTCCATAATGATTTTTCCTTTCTCATTTCTGATTCTGTTTATGTGAGTAGACTCTCTTTTTTCTTGATAAGTCTGGCTAGGGGTTTATCTGTTTTGTTTGTTTTCTCAAAGAACCAGCTCTTGCTTTCATTTATTCTTTCTATTGTCTTATCCTTCTCAGTTTTATTTATTTCTGCTCTAATCTTTATTATGACCCTCCTTCTACTGACTTTGGGCCTCATTTGTTCTTCTTTTTCTAATTTTGTTAATTGTGAGTTTAGACTACTCATATGGGATTGTTATTCTTTCCTGAGGTAGGCCTGTATTACAATATACTTCCCTCTCACCCCCCCCCATTCGCTGCATCCCACAGATGTTCCGGTGTTGCATTTTTGTTGTCACTTTTCTCCAAATATTGCTTGATCTCTATTTTTATTTGGTCATTGATCCATTGGTTATTTAGAAGCTTCTTGTGAAGCCTCCATGTGTTTATGGGATTTTTCATTTTCTTTGCATAATTTAATTCTAGTTTCATACCTTTGTGGTCTGAGAATTTCAATCTTCTTTAATTGACTGAGGCTCTTTTGGTGGCCTAAGATATGATCTATTCTTGAAAATGTTCCATGTGCACTTGAGGAGAATGTGTATTCTGCTGCTTTTGGGTGTAGAGTTCTGTCGGTGTCTGTTAGGTCCATCTGTTCTCACGTATTGTTTAGTGCCTCTGTCTCCTTACTTATTTTCTGTCTGGTTGATCTGTCCTTCAGAGTCAGTGGAGTGTTGAAGTCTCCTAGAATGAATGCATTGCATTCTATTTCTCCTTTTAATTCTGTTTGTATTTGTTTCACATAAGTAGGTGCTCCTGTGTTGGGCAGATAGATATTTATAATAGTTATATTTTCTTGTTGGATTGACCCTTTTATCATTATGTAATGCCCGTCTTTGTATCTTGTGACCTTCTTTGTTTTGAAGTCTATTTTGTCTGATACAAGTACTGCAACTCCTGCTTTTTTCTCCCTATTAGTTGCATGAAATATCTTTTTCCATCCCTTCACTTTTAGTCTGTGTGTGTCTTTGGGTTTAAAGTGAGTCTCTTGTAGGAGCACATAGATGGGTCTTGCTTTTTTATCCATTCAGTGACTCTATGTCTTTTGAATGGTGCATTCAGTCCATTTACATTTAGGGTGATTATCGGTAGGTATGTACATATTGCCATTGCAGGCTTTAGATTCGTGGTTACCAAAGGCTCAAGGTTAACTTCCTTACTATCTAGGAGTCTAACTTAACTCACTTAATATGCTATTACAAACACAATCTAAAGGTTCTTTTTTTTTCTCTTCCTTTTTCTTCCTCCTCCACTCTTTATATATTAGTTATCATATTCTGTACTCTTTGTCTATCCCTTGATTGACCTTGGGGATAGTTTACTTAATTTTGCATTTGCTTAGTAATTAGCTGTTCTGTTTTTTTTACTGTGGTTTTATTACCTCTGGTGACAGCTATTAAACCTTAGGAACACTTCCATCTATAGCAGTTCCTCCAAAATACACTGCAGAGATGGTTTGTGGGAGGTAAATTCTCTCAGCTTTTGCTTATCTGGAAATTGCCTAATCCCTCCTTCAAATTTAAACGATAATCTTGCTGGATAAAGTAATTTTGGTTCAAAGCCCTTCTGCTTCATTGCATCAAATACATCATGCCACTCCCTTCTGGCCTGTAAGGTTTCTCCTGAGAAGTCTGATGATAGCCTGATGGGCTTTCCTTTGTATGTGATCTTATTTCCCTCTCTGGCTGCTTTTAATAGTCTGTCCTTATCCTTGATTTTTGCCATTTTAATTACTGTATGTCTTGGTGTTGTCTTCCTTGCGTCCCTTGTGTTGGAAGATCTGTGCACCTCCATGGCCTGAGAGACTATCTCCTCCCCTAGATTGGGGAAGTTTTCAGCAATTACCTCCTCAAAGACACTTTCTATCCCCTTTTCTCTCTCTTCTTCTTCCAGTACCCCTATAATGCGAATATTGTTCTTTTTGGATTGGTCACACAGTTCTCTCAATATTCTTTCATTCCTAGAGATCCTTTTTTCTCTCTTTGCCTCAGCTTCTTTGTATTCCTCTTCTCTAATTTCTATTTCATTTATCATCTCATCCACCATATCTAATCTGCTTTTTTAATACCCTCCGTTGTGCTCTTCAATGAGTGGATCTCTGACTGGAATTCATTCCTGAGTTCTTGTATATCTTTCCATACCTCCATGAGCATGTTAATGATTTTTATTTTGAACTTCCTTTCAAGGAGAGTCGTGAGGTCAATGTCATTTAAATCTTTCTCAGGAGTTGTATTAATAATTTTACTTTGAACCAGGTTCCTTTGGCATTTCATATTTGTATATGGTGCTCTCTAGTGCCCAGAAGCTCTACTCTGTGGAGCTGTTCAGCCCCTGAAGCAATGTCGGGGGTCACAAGGGAGTGGTATTGGTGCCTGGGGGGAGGAAAGAGCTGTTTCCTGCTTCTGGGCTGCTATGCCTGACTCCACTGCCTGAACCAGTGGGCTGAGCACACAGGTATAAGCCTCTATGCTTTGCGTTTGTAGTTGCTGTAGACAGATCTTTCCTCTGGCTGGCCTAATGCCAGGGTAGGATTTGCCGGTTTGTGAGTCAGGTGGGGCTGGCCGGGAGAAAGGCACAGTAGGTTGCGTATCACAGAGGGGGTCCTTGGAGCTGTGTAGCCAGCCAGGGAGCTGGAGCATCTGAAGATCGTGAAAGCTCCCAACCTACTGGGCAAAGTGCACCCGGACAATGTTGTCTGCCTGTCGTTTCTCGTGAGCAGTAAGCTCTGTGCAATCCTTGCCCTTTTAGCAGCCCTCTTGCTATGGCCTTCCTTGTTAGGAAGTCTCTCAGACTGCCCGCCTTACTTTTGTCCCAGAGAAGCTGGATATGGATTTCCACAAGTGGGTGGAATCTCAGTTTCTCCAGGAATTCTGCCTGTCTTAGCTTTCCAAGCCCCTAATCACGAGAGTACAATGCAAGCACCATGAAATGTAGTTTTGTGCTCCCAGAGCAGATCTCTGGAGTTTGGTATTCAGCAGTCCCAGGTTTCCACTCCCTCCCCGCTCAGTTTCTCTTCCTCCCGCCAGTGAGCTGGTGTGGGGGAAGGCCTTGGGTCCTGCTGGGCCACAGCTTGGTACATTATCCTGTTCCATGAGGTCTGCTCTTTTCTCCAGGTGTATGCAGTCTGGCACAGTCCTCTTTCCTGTTGCTCTTTCAGGAGTAGTTGTATTCATTATATTTTCATATTATATGCAGTTTTAGGAGGAAGCCTCTCTCTCACCTCTCATGTCACCATCTTTAAATCCCAATTCTCTTATATCATTGAGCTGTCAGGAATATGCCATATAATCTCTTACCATGAAACACCCTAATTAATATATGTATCTTTTACCTCCATCATTGACTTGCTAGTGCATGGCTATAGTCCCTCCAAACTTTGAGTTTATACCGATGCTTTGAAAGAAAAAAATGGAGAATCTTTTCAAATAACAGTGAAAGCGGTCCTGTGACTCAGACCTTGCCTCCACAGTTCTCTGGTTCTTTTGGCCAAAAAGCTGTGAATATGTGTATGTCTGAATTCACAAAGGAGACTTGGAATTTGGCACAAATCCATACATTTCTTTCAGACTTATTTAATGATATCCCCTGTCCCTCTATTCTTACTTAGTGCAAAACAGTGTCTCACTACACATACAGAAACAATTCAACCAATGGAAGTACGTCCTATTTCTCGTCCCTCACTTGGACAGACTCACTGTACAAAGGGAGCATGTGTGGTGAGTTTCAAATTTCATTAATACAAAAAGTAAATTATAAAAATAATTATGGAGATTGATTATAATTGGAATGATATTAGAATAAACCGTTTTGTGAGTTCAGACCACTGGAGAAGGAAAGAATAGCAGTAGAGACTCATGGAGCAAAGTAAATGAAGCCCATCACCCACAGGTGCTTTGCGTACTCGGGGTACAGGTAGATGTCTCAGACCTCTTTAGCCCACCCATGTCCTATTGCCCAGTCATCAGGCACCAGCTTCCTTGGAACTTTCCATTCTCTCATCCAGTGCACAATGCATGGACCATACCTGAGCAGATGACTCCTGCATCTTTCCCGTGAGAGCAGTCGTGCTGCCCCCAGCCCTTGGAAGGGCACTTCCACACATGGGACTCATTTCCTATGCATTTCAGGTTGTCTAGCCAGATGGGCCCTGATCCTGCCCCAAACTGAGCAAGGGCCTCTCTGCAGCTCAGCTGTCTGCACACCACGCGGGCACCTCTCAGGCCCCAGTGGTCATCACAGATGGTGCCCCAGGAGCCCTGGTGCAGGATCTCCACCTCCCAGTGCAGCACTTGTCCCCGTCTGCCAGGCGCTGCTGCTGTCTGCTGTCTGAGGAGAGAGAGTCAGGCCAATGGGCATCTCACAGGCACTGAGAGGGTCCTTGGTCCTAAGGGCCCCTTACCTGAGCAGTTGGCAAAATGCTCCTATAAGAATCATAGAATGTTGCTTCTTCCCCCAAACAAATCCCATCTCTACTTGGATGTTATGTCAGGAATTGTTATTATTCAAAATTTGGAGTTATTTGTTCTCTGAGGGAAAAATATCACTTATTTTTAAGCCTACCACAGAGCAGAAATGGGTTATAATCTTTCTCTGAAAGCACCTGAACAGACAATATTGACAGACCCACTACATTATTTTTCTGTCCTTTACAAAAAAGTAACATAAAGAAATGTTAAATAATGTTTATCAGTGTTGTACTTTTAGTAAAAATGAATTAGAGAATAAAACCTAGAAGTTCTGCTTCCATGAAGAATGGAGGAGTTCACAGCAGGCCAGTGGTCCTGCTGGGCACCACTAGAAAAGTCAGAAAATGTAAAAAAAACAAAAGAAAACATAACAGAAGGTAAGGGTACTAGACATTTGTGGACACAACATGGACTAAATATGTAATAATTCCAAAGAGTGGAGATAATTTCTGTGTTACCAAGGACCTACAGCTTTTCCTCTAAGGGGATCTCCCAATTCAGTGCATGGGTTGATGGCCTAGAATCTGGGCTTAGGCAAGGCAGAAGACGCCTATTGGTACAGAGAAGCCATCATAACTTTAGGGTTAACTTGGGGGTTACCTGGTGGGGTAACAAAATTGGGAGACTTGAGGGCTAATCTCACATAGCAGGTTTTCTCCTCAATTATTTGCCTAGTATAAAAGCTGTGGAGGGCAGGATGTCAAAGCACTATAAAAAATCTTGGAGAGCAGTGTAAACATTCCCTCATTCTCTTGGGTGCTGAGCTCCCAAAGCATGCAGCTTCTCGGCTGAAATCCTTGAAAGCCCACGCCACAGGAGCAGAGAAAAATCAGAGGTGGCACAACTGTTACCAAAACTGCAAAGTAGACTTGTTCCAGCTCAGTTCTAGTTTGTATTTAGATATCTGGGTGATCAGCACACCCTCCCTCACTTGCCTAGCAGAACAAAAGATAAATTCATTCAGGTGTTCGAAAACATACCTAGAGTATCTTATTTTTTCATATATAATTTTTTTGATAAAAAGTTACATGGCATGTAAAGAGATGGGATTACATGACAAATTAACAAAATGAAAAAAAGATCAGAGGAGGCAGAAGCACATATGAGAAAGATGTTAGAATCAGCATTTTAAAGGATTTTAGCTATGATAGGTGTGTTCAGGAAAAAAGAATGCAGAGAATGAGTAGGTGAAAAAAATTTTTTATAAAGAATTGCCAGTATATAAAATATATCAAAGTAATAAATGCTAACCAAAAGTAAAAATGTTTAGAATTAAGAATTGAATGAATAGGTTTAAAAGAATTTTAGATAGCACTCAAGACAGAAAGGGTGAATTAGAGGAGTCCTAGAAAGGAGAGAAGAGGAGGACGAAGAGAGAGCGAAAGAGCAGTAGAAGCAATATTTGAAGAGGTAGTCATTGAGAATTTTTAATAATGAATGAAAGGTATAACTCACATATTCAAGAAGCTCAGAGAACCCATGAAAGAGAAAACGCCATACCTATTAAAGCTGCTGAGAATCAAAGGAAAAGAGGAAAATCTGGAATAGTAATGAGCTTGTTTAATACCAAAGAAGACAAAATTGGAGGAAAAAAAGCCATAAATCAGATTGTCAATTAAAAGCTAATGGTAGATACAAACCCAACAATATCAGTGATTGTATTTGAAGTAAATGGATTAGATACTTTACGTAAAAGCCAATTTAGATAAAACAACAAAATTCAAGTAAATTCTGGTTGCAAGATCCTCACCTTATATATGAGGGCAAAGAAAGGTTAAAAGTAAAATGAAGGAAAAATGTATATATGATGTAAACATTAACCATAAAAAAAGTGGAGTAGATATATCAATACCACTAAAATAGACTTTAAGGCAAGATACACTAATTGAGTTAAAGACAGAATTTTCATGATTATAATGGGACAAGCTCTTAATAAAGATCTTATAGATCCAAAATCCAATATATGTCAAAACACAGCTTTGAAATACAGAATAATACTTGACAGAATGAAAAGAAGAGAACAAATTCACAATCAAAATGGGGAAACTAACATAACTTTTTTCAATAGCAGACCAAGCAGGCATAAAAGAAGGAAGAATACAGTAGACGTGAAACACAATCCACACATTTAACTAAATAACATCTTTAGAACTCTGCATGCAACAATGAAAGAATGCAAATGGAACATTTATCAAAAATGACATGATAGGAGAAAAACTTTCTGATAAATGAATTCTTTCTGGGAATCTCCTGCCCTTCTTCGGAAGCTCTGGCAGGTCTCGGGCAGCCATGGCAGGGGAAGGGGTCTCCTCCCGTGGGGCTCCTGCGCCTGACCCCGCTTCGTCTCGCCTCAGTGTAGATGCTTTGATCGGCGAGGGCCTGCAGGGCAAATTCGCGTCCGCGGACACTTTCCTCCGGGGCCCCAGATCCGCCTCTCTGGGGACACAGTTGCCACCTCAGGCCGCCCCGCGCACGCGCAGCAGCAGGCCGAGGACGAAGGCGCGCCGACCCCGCCGGGCGCGCTCGGCCTCCGCCCCCACCACGGGCGCCGTGCGGACTGAGGAGCGAGGGAGCCGGGGTTCCGGGGCGCCGCAGCCCTGGCCCGGCAGGCGGCTCGGACCCGTCACGGCGGCCTCACGTCGCGCAGCCGCCGTCCGGCGGGTCTCGCTCCGTCTCCGCAGCGATGCGCCGCACGGCCGTTACGAGGATGGAGACCCCGCAGCGAGAGCGGCCTCTCCCCAAAACGCAGCCCTTTCCCGGGGGACCCCCACCCCAACACTTAGCGTGGACACAGCTCCCGCGGAGAGGGCAGCCCGGACGCCCCGCGCCCCGACACCTAGGAAGCTCTCCGCAGACCGCGCGCGCCGCGGGACTGGCAGGAGGCTCCGCCCGGCGCGGGGCGGGGCCTTCGCTGGGCCCTCCCTCTCCCGCTCCCAGGCCAACACCCCACCCCTCCCCACCAGCGCCCCGGTCTCTCCACTCTCTGCACCGCCGTCCCCCACATTACCCCGCTCCCAATCAGCCAGCCAAGCAATCTTTAAAAATGTGAATGGAAAAGAAAGGGGACGGAGGCCAGAATTTAAGGCGAAATACACGAAAATTGGGAGTCAAAATGCACACGAACTAAAAGAAAGTATCTCATTCCCCGAGCGATGACTGTACTCAACCGTTAGGCGCCCATGTTTCTGACACTTTTACCATAACAATTTAAAAGAATAATGATTAGCCAGAGGACACGCCTACGACAAAGGAGCCAATGATAAGAGGGCTTTGGGATTGGTGGGAAAATAAAGTGTTGGATATGTTATGCTCCTTTAACCAGTGACCAGGATCAAATACAATTAAGGTTAAGTTCTAGCTCACACATTAGAGTAAGTTTTACGTGGATTCAAGGTTTTAAAGTTCAAAAGCAAGTTCTTAAAGCATACGTGAATTTTAGAACATAAAATTCATGGGTGGGAAAAACCTGAAAACAAATTTAGAAACCTTTAAGTTAAAAACTCTAAAAAGTACACATTTCAGTTTCAGGTTAAAAGTGGAACAAAGTTTAAAGGTAAACTAGGAAAAGATCTTTACATGCACCAGAAGCAAAGGTTTGATCATCTTTACTAATAGCTCTCATAAATCATTGAAATTACTATCCACACTCCTGTAAGATGTGAAAAGGGAATTCATGAGAGACGAGACATAAGTGAGCAATAAACATGAGAAAGTCCATCATAACAAATGAAAGACATGCAGGGCTTAAGATAATTTTGAGAAAGTAAAATTTGAAATTAACACTACTATAGCCATCCAGAGTAGGTACAGATTTAGAAAAATACTCATATTCTTCACATCTAGCATAAAGATAATGCATACAAACTGACTGTAATCGACTCTATCAACAATAAAAACACCCTTTAATCTAGAAATTCCACTTCTACTAGTGGATATTAATGAAATAACCATCCAAGGATATATGTACATGAATCTCATTCACAGTTTAGTTGTAAGAGGAAAAAAATGAAAACAATGTAAATTTAGACAATTTCAATGTCTAACCAAGTGAATATGTAAAATAAATTGGGGAAGGAGGTAGCCTCTCAAAATAATAACATAAGGTATTCTAACTCTCGTGGAAGAATGTTAATGATCTATTCTGGAATCAAAATTGTAGTTTATACTCCAAGATGTAAGATAGGGCACCCCTTTGTTTTAACTTCACATATACCCTAAAGGATACAAAGAGATATGTGGGGATTTTTAATGAACAAAGAAAGCCCACAAACATAATACAGAACAGGGTGGACATTCTGGACATAGTTCATTCACAGAGTCTAAGGAATAGAATTAACACCTGAACATCAACTCCAAGGAGACTACCCTGTAGGGATGGCACAGAATGTCAGCTTTACTGTTCTGTAATTCCTGACAATTTTTTAAATGGTATTTATTATCTCAACTTTTGGGCTTATCATGAAATTTTTAATATTTTATTAGCATTACTTTGAATCTGCATAATTAAAAGACCCATAAGAATGTGACAGCATTTTTATTCTGTTTCCTCTATAGCTACTATACACATATATAAGTTCATAAAAAAGGTTGGATGGCTGCATAATTAATTGATAATAATGATTTCCTCTAAAGAGAGGACCTATACTACCTAAACAAGAAGTCAGATTTCTCTGCAAATATTTAATCTTTTCACAGGGAAAAGATAATCACTCCTTATTTGTGGAATCTTAAGGCTCAAGGCAGCACTTTATAGTAATCCTGCCCTAGAAAAGGTTCAGCTCACATTTGCAAAGATGATTCCAAGAGGGGGCAGCTTGGTCCTAACTGTGGGTAACCTTCTTCGAGGTCCTCCATCTGCCTGGACTTCAGTGCCCCCACCCATAAGGGAAATGGGATGGGCTGTGTAATGAGTTCCCAGATGAGATGTCACAAGTCTATGATTTTACAATTCCAGCAGTGCATGGTGGAGCATACTATTAAGTCCCCAAAGTCTTGGAAATCTATGATCTGAAACCTCCTAAACACTGTGAAATAAAAGAACGCTGACAGCAGGTATCCTGCTGTTCAGGCATAGAGTTTGCTCTGTGACATTGGGTTTTTGAAAATATGTTGAAACCCCAATCCCAGTGTGGTGGTATTTGGAGGTGGGCCCTTTAGGAGGTAATTAGGAAGTGAAGGGCGGAGCCCTCAGGAATGGGATTAGTGTCCTTATAAGAAGAGGTCAGAACTAGGTGTGACAATACAAAGGGAAGTCCGTCGTCTGCAACCCAGAAAAGGGGTCTCACTAGAACCCAACCATGCTGGTCCCGAAATGTCAGGAGACCAGCCTCCAGAACTGTACGAAATACATGTCCAGGGGCAATTTGTTACAGCAAACCCGGGGGAGCAAACACAGACACGACGGGGCTTCACACCGCACCCTTTCTGCAGCAGACTCTCAGGCCAGGTGCTTCACAGGGTAGAGCTTCAAGAAGGCAGAGCCACTCGCCCCATCTGCCAGGTTTCTGCGGGACTGGGTGGAGCAGCTCCACCCCATCACACGTATTACTCAGGAACAGAAATCAATGCTGGTGCATGAAGCTGCAGAGAATCTGGGGTCAGTAATTTGTCACGACAGCAAAGCCTAAGACACTGTCCCAAGCGCTTCCCACACGTAATTCACAGCAACGCTGTCCTGTCGATATGCACCCTGTGTATGTGAGAAAGCGGAGGCTTCTCGTGCTTCAGTCACCTGCAGGGGCCATAAAACCGCTCAGTGCCGGCATTAAGATTGCTGGGGCTGTTTACCTCAGCTTCAGCTCTTAAGAATAAGCAGATCGGCACCACTAACAAAATATTTCTCCTCCCATGCTCCCAGCACACCAAAGGGGGCTCCATCCAAAGGGGGCCACCTTCTCTTTCACCACGACGAGGGACAAGACCCAGAATGGAGAGACCAGCTGAATCAGGCAAGGAAACGAGCCCATCCTGTCACCGCGTCCTCTTCCCTCATCTAAAATATGAGCGCAGAGACCGTGAGGACAGTGACATCGGGGTCACTTTCCTTCCGTCATTCTTAAGGACAGATAAATGCGCTCCTTCCAGGAGGAAACCCTCCTGGACTTCTCGCAGAGCTTCCCGCCCGTGGGTGACCCCAGCATCCTCATCCCCTTCCTTCTCCACATTTACCTACTAAGTGGGATCTGGGCCCAAGGGTTCTGTCTCTGTGAAGGTCACTGACCATACTTCTCAGGGGAACCTTGAAGAGTCGAGAAAGGGCAGAGATTCAGAACCGAAAGGAAGGTACCCACATCCCAGGACACGCGACGGAGTTTAGGGGAAGCCCTCGGACCTTGTTCGGCAAGGAAAGGCGTGCGCATGGCATCCTGGGCCCACTGGGGCATCGGGTTGGATCCGAAACCCGCAGACGTCAGGACCCTCTGTCACCCTAGGTCAGAATCTCCTCCTGTCCCAGGTCACGGCGGGAGGCGGCTCCTCCAGATCTGCGAGGGAGGCGGGAGGTACCCTGACCTCGGCGGTAGAAGGGGATCTGCCTGAATCCCCCATCTCTGCGCTCCCTCCACGAACACACAGAAGGAGAGGTCATTGGCCCCAGCCCCAGGCGCCAGGGAGATGGGACAAGCCGTCGGGACGGAGGGCAGAGGCACGCCGAGAGTCCCCGAGGCTCCGGCTCATCTCTCCGAGGAGCTGAGCCGCCCACCGGCCCCAAGGCTCAACCAGGGGCTGGGCCTCGCGGACGAGGAGGAAGAGACAAGAAGGCAGCCGCACTGAGGTCCTTTTGTGAAAATTCGGGCTGCAGGGGCTTCTCTGCGGTTGCAGGAATCGGGCTAGCGCGCCCAGAGGTGAGCCCGCGCACCTTAGGAAATGTAAGCTCTCACAATTACTAATGTTGGACAGCAATCTTTGCACCAAAGAAGTCTCTTGGTTCTTTCTCTCCCACACACCTGTATTCCTGAGAAAACCTCCCAGGATTCGCCAAAGGATTTAAACCTGTGCAAAGTGGGAATGACAGGGAAACTTTAGGAAGGCATCACGCAAGCATTATTTAATACCTGAAATTAGAATTGGTTTGGCTATCTATAGGATTTCTGACTTTAGCATTTTTAAAAATGAATATTTACCTTTTGAGAAAGAAAAAGAATGGATTTCAGGAAAACTAAGGAACAGCTTTTACCTTTAATTCCACGGCATTTGATTCCTATAATATCTCTCTCCACGTAGGAGGTAGTATTTCCTGCTCAGTAGGAACTAAATTCTTTTCTTAAAAGTCTCTCTCAGGCTATCATGTTTGTGACAGCAAGAAACAACGCTTTTTGAGACTTCACCACTAAGAGGCCAGGAGCTCTTCTAAGAGTTTCCATTCATTTGAGTCTCAGGAAAGGTGAGAACGGAGGTGGCCATTGCATTGAGACAACAGAGGCACAGTTTTATTGGGCTGTAAGTGACATACAGTAAAATGAACGGGTATAAAGTGTGTAATTTGCTAAGTTTTGGTCTATGTATATACCTGTAAATCCATCACTGCAAACCAGATAATGAGCAAATCATATCCCAAAATGTTCCCTCATGATCCTTTATAATCCCCACCTCCCACTTCTCTCTGCCCTCCACCAATTCCCAGGCAAGAACTGATCTGCTTTCTGCCATTACAGATGAGTTTGCACTTTCTAGAATTTGAGAATTCTACATCAATAGAATCGTACCCCTTTGTGAATAACTTATTCGAGGTGACATAATTGAGATTCATCAATGTTGTTGAGTGTATCAATACTATATTCCATTTTACTGCCAAGTAGTATTGTATGAACAATTATGTGGATGCATTTACCTGTTACTGGATGTTTGGGTAGGTTTCAGTTCATTTCTGTTAGGTAAAAATACCTAGGAGTTGAGCACCTGAGTGGCAAGGTAGATGTCTATTTAACGTTTTAAGGAATTGCTGAACTGACTGACTATTGTACGTTCCCACCAGCAAAGTCTGAGAGTTTAAGTAGTTCCATGTGCTTGTCAACACTTAGTATGGTCAGGGTGTTTCCTTATAGCCATTGTTACAGGTATGTAGTAGTATCCTATCATGGTTTTAATTTGCATTTCCCTAATGAGTGGCAATGCCGAGCTGCTCTTGGGGTCCCTAAATGCCTTTTAGGGGTCGTATATGTCTTTTAGTGAAGTGTCCAAATATTTTGCCCATTTTTAAAAATTGGGGTTCTCTGTTTTCTTATTATTGAACTTTCAGAGTTCTTAATGTATTTCTGGATACAACCCCTTTATTACATATGTGATTTGTAAATATTTTCTCAACTGAATTTTTTAATGAAATTGCACTGAATTTATGGATGAATTTAGGGAGGGTTGACATTTTTATAATATTACCTCATCCCCTCCAAGAGCATGAAAACCCATTTATTGGGATTGTTGGTTAGAGAAACCCTGTTGATATTTAAATGTTGATCTTTTGTTCACTTATAAAATAAATATTTACAAAATAAATATTTTGGTTCTCTTTACAATGTCTTTCAAAGTTCTTGATTTGATGAAACTGAATTTATTTTCTTTCATGAATCTTGTATCTAAAAAAAACCTTTTCCTAACTAAATGTTCAGAAAATTTTGGCCTGTGTTTTCCCAGAAGCTTTTTGGTTTTAGGTTGTACATTTGGGTCTAAAATGCATTTTAAGCTAGTTTTAGTAGTTTTAGGGAGGTGGATCAAAATATAGTTTTGGTCCATAGTCAATTAAGAATTCAGAAAAATAAAATAGAAAAAGTTACTGTCTACGAATTTGTAAATGACATACCCGAAAAGCGGTTAACATCCAAAATATATAAAGAACTCACACACCTCAACACCCCAAAAGCAAATAAACGGATTAAAAAATGGGCGGAGGAGGTGAACAGACACTCCTCCAAAGAAGAAATTCAGATGGCCAACAGACACATGAAAAGATGCTCCAGATCGCTAATCATCAGGGAAATAAAAACCACAATGATATATCACCTCACACCACTAAGGATGGCCAGCATCGAAAAGACTAAGAACAACAAATGCTGGCAAGGATGTGGAGGAAGGGGAACCCTCCTACACTGCTGATGGGAATGTAAGCAATATGGAGGTTCCTCAAAAAACTAAAAATAGAAATACCATTTGACCTGGGAATCCCACTCCTTGGAATTTACCCTAAGAATAAAACTTCTCAGATTCAAAAAGACATATGCACCCCTATGTTTACTGCAGCACTTTTTACAATAGCTAAGATATGGAAGCAACCTAAGCATCCATCAGTAGTTGAATGGATAAAGAAGAGGTGGTACGTACACACAATGGAATACTATTCAGCCATAAGAAAGAAACAAATCCTACCATTTACAGTAATGTGAATGGAGCTGGAGAGTATTATGCTCGATGAAATAAGGCAGGGGGAGAAAGACAGGTGCCAAATGATTTCCCTCCTTTGTGGAGTGTAACAATTAAGCAACACTGAAGGAACAAAATCGCAGCAGACTTAGAGACTCCAAGAAGGAACTAGTGGTTACCAAAGGGGAGGTGTGTGGGGAGCATTGGAGAAGGGGATTGAGGGGTATTATGTTTAGCAAACTTGATGTGGGGGGTCACAGGGAAAACAGTGTAGCACAGAGAGGGCAAACAGTGAATCTGTGGCATCTTGCTACACCCAAGGACAGTGACAGCATTTAGTATGGGTGGGGATTTGATAACATGGGTTAATGTAGTAACCACATTGTTTTGTCATGTGAAACCTTCATAAGAGTGTATATCAATAATACCTTAATAACCCCCCAACCTCCACAAAGAATAAATAAATAAATAAATAAATAAATAAAGATGTCAGTTGTTTTACCAATGTAACTCTGGGGGAAAATATGGTCCCAGGGCAAATAACCTTTGAAGCCAAAATCAAACAAAGGGAGAAATAAAGTGGGAGAAACCACTAAAAAATTTTTTTAAAGAAATAAAAACATGGTCAAGGTGCTTAAGGCAGCATAGGGGTGAGTGTAATTTTTGCCCCTCGCGCTGACTCCCACTGAGGGGCGGCGACTGAGTCGCGAGCCCCGATATTGCATTTGCTTGCCGTCTCCTGGCAACCTGCACTCGCGTGCCGCCAGCGCACAATGCCCGCTTGCCTCTGGCCAAGGTGCTCTAGTGAAGGGAGTCCAGTAGAGCCGCAGCTGCTGCTCAACTGACAGACCCCACTGATCGCTCCTGATGGGAAGTTTGCTCAGCTGGTTCCGCCGCCCGCAGCCTGACCCCGCCCCGGAAGCCAGGGACCTGCGGAGTGGCAGCCCAACCGCCCGCCCAGCCCTTCTCACAAGCCCCACCTGCCCCGCAAGTCCCGCCCCACCGGCTCCCTTGGCCCATCGCGATCCTGACATTCACCCCTCAGTCGTCACTCCTATCCTCCGATCCACCTGGAGGCCTTCCTGCGGGTAAGATACGCTGACCCTCCCCAGACCGAGTACTTGAGTTGTTTTTTTGTTTTTTGTTTTAAATTCATTTATTTTATTAAGGTATTATTGATATACACTCTCATGAAGGTTTCACGTGAAAAAACAATGTGGTTATACATTCACCCGTGTTATCGTGTCCCCCCACATCCCATTGCAGTCACTGCCCATCAGTGTAGTAAGATGCCACTGAGTCACTATTTGCCTTCTCTGTGCTTCAGTGCCTTCCCCATGATCCCCCCACACCATGTGTGTCCATCATACTACCCCTCAACCCCTTCTTCCGCCCTCCCCCACCCCTCCCCTTTGGTAACCCGTAGTTCCTTCTTGGAGTCTGTGAGTCTGTTGTTGTTTTGCTCCTTCAGTTTTGCTTCCTTGTTATACTCCACAAATGAGGGAAATCATTTGATATTTCTCTTTCTCTGCCTGGCTTATTTCACTGAACATAATATCCTTCAGCTGCATCCACGTTGTTGCAAATTGCAGAATTTGTTTCTTTTCTTATGGCTGAATAGTATTCCATTGTGTATATGTACCACCTCTTCTTTATCCATTCATCTGCTGATGGACACTTAGGTTGCTTCCATATCTTAGCTATTGTAAGTAGTGCTGCATATGGGTGCATATGTCTTTTTGAATCTGAGAAATTATATTCTTTGGGTAAATTCCTAGGAGTGGAATTCCTGGCTCAAATGGTATTTCTATTTTTAGTTTTTTGAGGAACCTCAATATTGCTTTCTGCAATGGTTGAATTAGATTACATTCCCACCAGCAGTGTAGGATGGTGCCCCTTTCTCCACATCCTCATAAACATTTGTTGTTCTTTGTCTTTTCAATACCGGCCATCCTAACTGGTATGAGGTGATATCTCATTTTTGTGTTTACTTGCATTTCCTTGATAATTAACGATGTGGAGCAGCTTTTCATGTGCCTGTGGACATCTAAATTTCTTCTTTGGAGAATTGTCTGTTCATATCCTCCGCCTATTTTTTAATTGGGTTGTTTTCTTTTAGGTGTTGAGGCGTGTGAGTTCTTTATATATTTTGGATGTTAACCCCTTGTCGGATGTCATTTACAAGTATTTTCTATACTGTGGGATGCCTTTTTGTTCTGTTGATAGCGTCCTTTGCTGTACAGAAGATTTGAAGTTTGATGTAGTCCCATATGTTCATTTTTGCTTTTGTTTCCCTTGCTCGAGGACATGCATTCAGAAAAAAGTTGCTCATGTTTATATTCAGGAGATTTTTGCCTATGTTATCTTCTAAGAGTTTCATGGTTTCATGACTTACATTCAGGTCTTTGGTCCATTTCGAGTTTCCTTCTGTGTATGGGGATAGACAATAATCCATTTTCATTCTCTTGCATGTAGCTGTCCAGTTTTGCCAGCACCAGTTGTTGAAGAGGCTGCCATTTCCCCATTGTATGTCCATGGCTCCTTTATCATATATTAATTGACCATATATGCTTGGGTTTATATCTGGGCTCTGTAGTTTTTTCCATTGGTTCATTTGTCTGTTTTTGTGCCAGTACCAAATTGTCTTGATTACTGTAGCTTTGTAGTAGAGCTTGAAGTCAGTGAGCGTAATCCCATCCTTCTTTCTTTTTCCTTCTCAGGATTGCTTTGGCTATTCAGGGTGGAGGACTTGAGTTTGAAATCCTTTTTTTTCTCTTAGGTCCTAAATGGGTTCATGAATATCATATGCATCAACACCCAAAAGGCAAGGTGTTTGACCTCTTGAAACACCTTGATGTGTGTCAACCATGTCCTGCCTCCCTTTATCCTCTGCTATGAGATGTGCTGCCAGAACTGTTCCCTTCTTTCAGTTCTTAAAGCTCTGAACTTTAATACAGCATGGGTTTCACAGAATACTTGGTAAATCACTTAAAACATCCCTACTTCAGGTGAAAATATCTTCTGTCTTTAACGCATACTACTATAATAGGTTTTGTTTCTTCTTTTTCTTTGGACCAATAAATTGTATCAGCCGAGCTCAAAGAGGTGTACCCAGGAAGCCTCCTTGATGGATATAACTTGGCTGATAAAGATGATTAGGTTAAAAAGACTTGTTTTTTCATTTGGTCCCAGTGGCTGAGTGATACAACAAAATTCACAACTTCAATGACAACACTAGATCCTTGATAAGTACATTTATTGGAAAAGGTGACATTCAGGTATTTAAAACGTTTGACTTTGGGTGTATGTTTCTGATGACTTAGCATAAAAGATTGAAGGATTCTTGGCAGGTCAGAGAGAAAATAAGTATTATTATGGTCAAAACAGGTTTCTCATGTTCTCCAGGTCGGTAATTTTTCTGGACCCCAGTGAGCCACTAACTGAGGGCTCTGTATGATCTTTCTCTGTGCCCTTATGTGTGATTAGTGAACTTCTTCCCTTACAGACTGAACTAAATGAGAGCACTGGGGGGTGTGTGTAGGTGGGACGCTGAAGTGTTTCTTTGTCTTTAATTTATAGATGGTAGGATATTAAATTTGTGATTGAAGTGCTTTGGTGAGAAGTTAGCAAATAGTCAGTACACTTGAAGAGTTCAAAAGGTCTTGAAGCATTTTTGTACTTTTCTTATTAGATTAGGACAGTCCCAGAATAAATTTACCTTCCTGAATCTTTGAGATTTGAAGCAACCTTTTCTTGTCTAGCAGGAACCTATGTTGCATAGAAAGAGTATCAGATCCCGGGAATATGAGAGTATGCTTTAAAGAAACAGTCCTATCATCTAATTGTGGGTTTGTGATTTGCCGCAGGCACCCTGACAGCAGTGGGTGTGGACACTCAGCTTCTAGGCCCATGAGGGCGGGTGGAGGCCCTGCTGCCTCTGTGTCTAAGTAAGTGAGAATCCATCTGGGGGAGATTTCCTATTTAAAAAAAAGTCATTATCAGACTTATTTTCCTGTAAATTTTCCTCTTTCAAACCAGAGAGGAACATTTTGAGTAACTTGCCACAATACCTATTTTGTCTAATTCCTTTTACTATTTTTCATCAATATGCATAAAACATGCTAAGGCTAAGAGGGTTTGTAGATACATTGAATAACCAAGTATGTAACAAAGAGATCACAAGGTTTGTGCAATGGATAAAATGCAACAGTACAAAATTTAAGGAAAATGTTAGATTTCTGCATTTGAGCTTAATTATATTTGAGGAAGAATTGGCGGGGAGGGAAAGAGGCTGCAAATGTGTGCGAAAAGGCTTGGGGTAACACACATTTTTAATTTGAGTCAGCACTATGACATGGCTGCCCAAAAAGCTTAACATGCTCCTACTCTGTGCTGATAGAGGAACACAGACTAGGGGGAGGCAGGTGAGTGGTCGTCCTGAAGGCCTGAGTCCTGCTGTCCGTGGGGGGCTGCTGGTTGGCCGTGCTGCCCTGCCAGAGGAGGTAGACACAAACCGAAATTCACTGCGACTGAAGCAACTCAAATATCACGGGGTGTGGGTGGTGGGTCAGGATTTGTAAAGGAACACAGGTACTAGGCCAGAGGAGAAAAACCTCAGGGGCACAAGGAAATGAGGGAGGGAAGGATAATGCTCTGCGATAATCTGAAGGACTCTCAAAGGAAAGGAGAACAGTTAGGCTCCAGGCAGGATCCATAGGTGAAGTAAGTGAAAGAGGAAGTATGTTTTCCTCCAGTGTAGGAATAAACTGGTCTGTGGTTGACATTCATCAGCCAGGAGATAGTGAGCTGTCTGCGCTCTTACAAAGGCTGGATGACTATTTCACAGGAAAGATGTTTAGGGAATTTCTGTTTCAGTTTGAATCTTAGAGAAAGTGGTTGTTTCCTCCTAATTTTTTTAACAGCTTTATTGAGGTATAATTGACTTTGAAGTGTACAATTTGATAAATTTTGACATGTGTCCTTATCAGAATTATTGTCCTATAAATTTTACTCTTTGAAATCAGAGAGGAACATTTTGAGTAACTTGCTACAATAACTGTTTTGTCTACATTTCACACCCATGAAATCATCACCACAGTCAAGGTCATGAACATCACCCTGACTGCCAGAAGTTTCCCCGGGGCCCTTGGTAAAGCCTTCAAGCCTGCCTCTCATCCTGCCCCTGGTGCCAGGCATCCATTGATCCCTAGTCTGTCACTACAGATTTGTGTGCATTTCCTAGAGTATATATAAGTAAAATCATACGTTTAATTTTTAAAGTACTTAGCTTCCCTTTCTGACTTTGTGAGATATATTTAGCTGAATTAACAGTCAAATTAAGAACCTTATCCTTTTTCATTACATTAGAAAGATTTTGTTACCATGGGATGAAGCCTTAAAACAATGTTGTTGCCTTTCAGTAGCACATCTGTGTTTTTCCCTTTTATTTCCCTTTTAGGCCTGGGCCTCTGAAGAGTGGTCTCAATGCCCAGACCACACATGGCCACTTGGGTGAGAGATCCCAAAGCTGCACATGTGGCATCCGCTTTTCCACCCGCAATGCCATTAGCAGCTCCTACAGCTCGACTGGAGGGATCTCTCAGGTACATGCGCCTGGTGGTGTGGGAGAAGTGGGTTCTTTGCATTTATTAGTTGATTATCCAGTGTTTACTAGCCACCTTCTGTCAGATGCTGAGATCACCTCTAAGCTAACAGCAGTTACCAACCCTTGAATGATCGCTACAGACCAGCGGAATCAACTAGAAAGCCCAGAATGCTTATGTGGAAACATGATACAAGACAGAGCCACTATTATAGATAAATGGACAAAGGATGACTAATTCAAAACATGGTGCTAATTTGATTAAAAAGGTAGATTGAGTCTGGATTCCATTGGGTCATAAATTCATCCTATACGCACTGGAAATTTAATGAAAGCTTTTAAAACAAGTGGTTATAATTCTTTTTAGAAAGGATGTAGTGTAGACTGGAGAACAGATCAAGTTTGGTTACCAGAATGACTTGGGTTCAAATCTTGGCTTTGACACTTTGTAGCTATAGACTCTTGGGCAGGTAAATGACTTAAACTCTCTTTTTCTCATCTCTAAAGTATTGTTGTAAAGACTGAAGGTAACATTTGAAAAGCACCCATTACAGTGCTTGTCAGCAAGTGGGCACCCGATATACAGGAGCTTGAAAAAAATAACACATGTGTGGGGGAGGTTTTTGAGAGGAGAAAGAATTTGACATAAGTTTTCATTCATACAGAAGGCTCTTAGAGTTATATAAATGACACGTCAATGATAAATGACAAATATAGGAGATGAAGGCCCCAGCCCGGCAGTTATGGCAGTGCCGAGGATCATAGTACGAAGTCTTTAGTCCGCACCAGGCCCTCTGCTGAGCATGTTACATGCATTTCCTCGATCAGTGATCACAGCAGACCCATGAGATACACAGTCATCGCCCCTTCTTACGGGTTTGCGTCAAATGCCATACAAACACAACAGGAAGGAAACATATCATCATGAGCCTCCGTGTAGCTCCAGCAGTTAACAGTATTTTGTCAGACCTGTTCCCTCAACACCCACCCCCCCAAATTGGTTTTGCTCTTGTGTTTAAAGTACAAACATGTTGTTTCACCTGTAGGTACTTCAGTGTATTTTTTTAAGTTTTTGAACATTAATAACCACAATACCTCTATTCCTCTGAATAATAATGACTTAATGTTAGTTATTATCACTCCAATTTGCCCTTATTACCCTGTCTTATTATAGTTACTTTGAATCAGGGACCAAAAATAAACTCATTGCATTTGGTTCACATATCTCTTAGACTCTTTTTTTTTGAGCATTAAAGGTATGTAATTAATATATGTAACAAAAAATCTGAAGGTAAGATTGTACACTTATGGAAATAATGATTTTGACCTACTTTATAAGATAGTTGTGAGGTGGTCCATATAAAGTGTTCAAGAGTTTACCTTGTCCATAGTAAACA
The DNA here is from genome assembly GCA_032199065.1 of Smutsia gigantea. Classification (NCBI taxonomy): domain Eukaryota; kingdom Metazoa; phylum Chordata; class Mammalia; order Pholidota; family Manidae; genus Smutsia; species Smutsia gigantea. The sequence goes on from JAVSCE010006587.1 coordinate 752,153, forward strand.
TTCAAGAAGTGCCACCTGTTACTAGTATTTTAAATAAGTACGGTCATTTAAATTTCAGGGGATTTAATTCACACTCAGAGCTTCAGACTTAACAGCTACCCGCCAGAGACACAGACTGTTTTTATGAGTTGCCTTGTTATGTATTCCTTGCCCACTTTCCATTTGTCATGTTCATTATATTCACATGGAATTGCGAGACTCCATTTTTACATGTTACAGATTTTAACTCATCAGTTTAATTGAAAAGACCTATCTTTTAATGTTGCCTATGGTTTTGTTTTTGTTTTGGGGTGTTTTGGTTTCCTATTTTATATATAGTTTATGGAAACATTAGTATGGTTGAAAATTCAAATGGCACAAAGGGTGTACAGTAAAGTCTCTTTCCCATGTGACAATATTTTTATAGAGAAAGGTTCTTAGTTTTATGTAACAGTCTGTCAGTTTTCTGTCTTCTCTCTCTGGTACAGTCTCTCCCTACCCAACCTTATCTAACAGCTGGTCTGTTTGGTTAGAGTCCTTTTGTTTGTTACACTTCTAAATGTAAATCTTTTACCACGTCTGGGTTGTATGTGTATGCACAGTCTGTGAAGTAGAGAGAAAACACTTTTCCCCTAATTGCTGAACTGGATTATCCTCAGCCCTGGCTAGTCACGGACCGGCTGTGTGGATAATCACCATGTGACAGTGAGTACCATAGATGCTGCAAAAGTCACAAGTGATACCATAGCATATTTTTTTAATTTAATAAACTAAAACTGAAAATTTAATGAAAGCAAGACTAAACTAGCTTACTGGCTTATCTTCCCTGGCAGAGTTTCTGAGTTTCCCTTTATCACTCCCACGGACTACTACAGAGTGACCTTGTATGTGTCAGCTCGCTCTCAGCCGTCACTGCACATGACATCCCACTCTTCAGGATGTGCGGAAAGCACATTCACTCCTCGGCCATTTAGTAGCATTCCATTACTTTTTCCGCTTTCATTCCCCATAGTTAATACTGGCAATTGACTCACTTTCCAGAAGCCCCTCTTCACAAAGAAATGGTTTTTAGTCACTTGGAAAGGAGACTTTATATACAGTGATGGATTAGAGCCACAGAATGATGTGGAAGGTCAGATCCTTAGTTATTACATAGGGTCAGTCACATAACTTTTGTTTGGCTTTTAGCTCTGGAAGAGAAAAGGCCTCAGGTCCTCACCCTCCTCCAGCCTCCCCTTGTCCTGCTCACTGGGAGCAGAGAGGCCAGCAGGGAAAATAAGGTAATTGCTGATTTGCCGTGTGGATTAATGAGAGGGTAGGAAAGGAGGGGAATTTCCTTGGCTCTTAGACTATCTGAGACTCTCATTTGGAGAATCAAAGCAGCTCACATCTAAAGGGCAGAGACGGTGCCAACCCGTTCTGCTCTCACCTCCTGCAGTTGCCACATACTGACTGGCCTCTGCTCCCCCTCAGGCTGCAGTGTGAGGGGCTGGGGCATAAGGGCAAGGGCCGCACAGGACAGAGTGAACAGAGTGACTGATGGGAGGGGGCAGCAGGCTTCACATTCTAGACCCCTGCTGACCCTCTAGGTGACCGACTACGATGCCGCTTTCTTAGAGACAGAGGTGTGACTAGAACTCTCAGAAAATTGGCAGGTTGTATGTAAGGTTCTGGTGATTGTTTTCTGCTTGTTTTAAGACAAAGGTGTCTCTGTGGCTTTTCTGAACTTCCTTCATTTCTTTAGGAATTTTCTTTGATGCTTTTTTTTTGTTGTCTTGACACACTGAGATCTTAGTCATGGTTGTTCTAGACTTTGGCCACTTGGTAGTGAGGAGGGTTTAAGAACTTATCCAGTACTTTTCTAAACTTAATTGTGCTTCTTCCTCCTACAGAGAAGGGCATGTGTGTCACTCTGGCCCTTCCACTGCTGTGCCAGCCCGCAAGGAGCCCCAGGGAGAGCAGGGTAAGTGGAGGAACACGTGGCATGTGTTGGCGGTAGTGTGCATGGAGGCGCATGGACTACAACCCACTGGAAACACGTACTGAGACTTGATTTGTGGGGGCTTGGTAGTTACAGAGACGTTCCTGTCCTTCAGGCTCTGTGGTCTGGGGAGGGAGAAAGGTGGCCCAGACTAGTAGAGCATGACCTAGACCCCCTGGGAGGTTCGGGGTGAGGGAAGCCCAGGTGGGGGAATCTGAGCAGTCCAGGCAATTTCTGTCCAGTAAGCAACCGTGTGCACACATTTGGAGCAATTACCACTTCATGTCTTCTTGACTGTTAGAAATAATCTTGCCAACACCATCCAGGAGCCCAAACCATGGAAAATAGAATTTCAGAGACACCTAGCGAAAGTTCGTAGTAAAAACTAGGCTGGAAAGACAAACTTCTCCATTTCTGGAAGAGAGGAGGAATAAAGTAAGTCTGATCACTTTATTTGCACATACAGCCCCATGTAGGAAGCAGGATGCTCCAGCTCCACCCAGCAGCCCCTGACCTCGGAGAAGGAAGTTCCCACTGCTGGTGACCCCCAGGCGAGGGGTCCCCCTGACCTTGGTATGGTCTGCCCACCCACCCCTGCCCACCCCAGCCGGGCTCCCCTGAGGCTTAGGAATGGGAGGGTCAGCACAGGGTTCTGTCCCTTCCTTCTGACTGACCTGGCTTCTCCTTGTCCTCCTGGTAGCCTCCCCGTCCCATGCCTGGTTATTCCATCATGGCTGAAGACCTAGACCGGGAGAAAAAAGCCTCCATACAATGGCTCTGGAAGGTCTTCGAGGATAAGACTGGTAAGGAATATAGGGTAATTTCACACTCCAGAGAGTTTCCTTTGGTTTTATTTTGGTCTTTCTCCTCTGAGAAATCCACCTCTTGGGTCCTCAGTGGAATCCAAGGACATTTAGCATTGAGATTGAGAGGAAGCATTTCTACAGGAGCTCCCCCGAGTCCCTGAGCCCCCCCCCACCCCATGCTCGGTGATGCCCCTGGAAAGGATTCTCCTACAAGGGAGGACAGTCCTATCTTTCTTTCTCCCTTAGAAACCACCCCGAGCTGTGGCCCTGAGGCACCACCTGCCAGGGCACCTTCTGCTCTGGCCCCACCTGCTGCTGGGCTTGCGGCTTCCTCAGCCTCCCTCCCAGCCCCAAGGACAAACCCGCTGCTGGGGAGCAAGGAGAAGAGGCCACACTCCCTGAGCCCCCCCATCTGTCCCAGGTGAGGGGAGGGCTTTCTGTGGAGCCCACGGTGCCGTCAGCCTCTGCTTAGGCTACAGGGAAAGCAGCGTGCCAGTCAGTCGCTAAATAGGTTGAGCCGGCTGGGGCTGAGCACCCCGGAGCTGGGGGAGCCCGGCGGCATCAGGACCCTGTCCTCAGGAGCAGGTGGCCGGGAAGGGGCGGCCACCCTTGGAGCTGGGCAGGCCGCCTCATTCTGCTCCCCAGACGGCTGGTGGTCTGCAGCCTCGTCCCTTAGCTGCTCTGCACCAGGCTTGGGTTCAGAGGATTGGCTTTTCCTTAGTGGCCACACATTTAACCCCCTGCTGGGCCAAGTTTCATCCCCTGCTGTCTGTCTTATGATCTGTGAAGGGTGGGAATAAGTAGCCCTCCCTTGATTTGGGGGAATGCATGCTTTAAGCACCTGGGGAGGGATTAGTCACATTGGCTGACTCCTGAATCCCTGGCGCAGCAAGGTTTCTAGAGCACCGAACACCATCACATTTGAGGAACCAGAATTCACATTTTCTGTTCTTCTTTCCAGAATCTGCTGGAGGGGCAGCCACCGCGGCCTGTCGGCGTGTGAGGAGACCTCCCCTCCGGGGCCCTCGAGGCTCTTCTCCGCCAGGGCACGGCCCAGGCCCTGCCATCCCTTTCGGCCAGTCCCTGCCTGGCGCTGGCCAGACAGCTGCTGGCAGCAGCAATACCAGTTTCAGTGGCTTCGGTGGCGCCCTCATCACCTCCGTGCCCGTCGCCCCGAGCCAGCCTGCACTGGCCCCCCAGCCTCGGCAGCCCTTTTCCCGGTGGGTGTTCAGCAGCCCTGGCCCGACCTGCAGCTCCACCACTGATCCCACCCCAGCCTGCCTTTGGCAGTGCTGCACGGTCAGGAATTTATGGATTGAAATCCGCCACCTTTGCCTTCCACGTGGCCAGCATGCCTCAGAACACATCTGTGTTTGCAGGTCAGATTTGGAATGGGCTCGGTCTGCAGGGCCAGGCACTGTTTTAAGTGCTGACAGGGTCTCCGCTCTCAGAGATGTACATTGTGGTGAAGAGACAGGCGTGATCACAGGTGTTATCTGTAAGCAGTGTCAGGGAGCAGTGTCGCTCATGACCGCAGGAGCTACTTAGGCAGTCAGCCGCAGCCTTTCTGGGACAATAGCACACCGAGGACATGGCACAGTCCCAGAGTTGGGAGTAGGGACGGCGGCTGAGGGTGAGGGCGTGGCAGGCACAGGAGCAAAGGCCCGAAGGCAGAGACAAGCCTGATGTGTTCATGAGCAGAGAAGAGCAGCGTGTGGCTAGAGGTTTAAAAAGAAAAGTGGTATAAAATGACATGAAGAGACAGGCAGAAGGGGAGATCATTCATGGCCTTTTAAAATGTTTTTGTGAAAGTACTAAGGGAAGTCACTGTAGAATCTCAAGCAGAAGGAAGTGATTTTATTTGCCATGTGGAAGATGGACGATAAGGGGTTCTGACCCTGATAGCTTCCATTTTCTTCACTGAATATAGAGCTCCTTGGAGTGGGTTCGGGGGAGATGTGCCCCAAGGAGGGCCTCTTTCAGGGGTCATTTTGGAGAGGGGGAGAAAACGACGTGTGAGAGCCGTGCCGGGCAGTTCTGAAGCCTGGGAAATTGTGGGTCGGAATTTGAAGCAAGGCCGATCAGTGCAGTTTTGTGTGTCTCCCCAGCAGCATTCCGTCCTGAGGTGTGGACCTAAAATAAGTGGATAGAGAGTAACCCCAGCCTGGTTCCATGGCACAGGGAGCAGGAGGGACGGGGGACTGACCACAGGCCCCAATGAGGCAGCGGGTCTGGAGGGGGCACGGGGGGCACGGGGAGCAGGGCCGGCACTGGGCTCGCAGCCGAGATCTGGGGCGAGAGCAGCTCCTGGTTGCGATAAGGTGGGACCCCCGGAGGTCGGGAAGGGGAGAAGATGGCGTGCAAGGCCAGCACCTCGGGGGGCACCCACCCTGCCTCAGGCCGACACAGATACAGATCCCTGTGAGAGGGTCTTCCTGGAGAGCGGCTGGGGAGGGCAGCCCAGCGCTGGGCCGCGGGCTCCGTGAGGGCAAGCGTGGGCAGGAGACCAAGTTCGAGTGGGCCCGCGGGAGGATGGGGGCTGACAGTGCGGTGAGGCTTTTTTAGAAGTAGAGGAGAGGGGGCAGGCAAACAGGGAGGGGACATAACATTAGTCCAGAGAGAAGGGAGGTCCATACTGTGTCCCCCTCAGCTGTGCTTTGGGGGCCAAGGGAGTGAAAAGTTCTACTTCTCAGGAGGCCAAAAGGCAACCTAGGGGCTTGTGCTCTGCTGCAGCTGGGGGGGAGGGGCCGGTTCCCCTTGAGCCCTGGGGTGGGGACCCAGTCACCCCGTGGGCTTCCTTACCGAGGGGTGAGCCGGACACTGGTGTGGGTACGGGATCCTGTGGGGAGGCACTTGCAAGCAGAACTCCCCCCAGTTCATTACCACTTGCTTTGACACCTGCTTGTGGGCCCAGTTGTTAACAGTTCTTTGTGGTCTCTCCATTCCAGGCACATCCACACCCACCTTTGCTCAGAACACCCCTGCCCCTGGGGTGGGTGCATTGGGCAGTAGCCTCTCCTCTTGGTCACTCTCAGCACCTGCCCTGGGCTCTGCTGGAGCTGGAACCTTTGGTAAACTGCATGTCTCTGTAGTCAGGGTGACCTGCATATTCCTTGAAGATGGGGTGGGGTGGTTGGGGGAGCATTGTGTTTTTTCCTTGGTCCTTGTCCCCACCGCAACAAAGAATTGAAAGGTAGAGACACAGTAGTGAAGCAGAGGAAAAGTTTTATTTAAAGTTACTCAGAGTAAAGGTGTCCTCAGAGAGAGGGCAGCACCCTGAAAGGTTGAAAAGAGAGAGTTTAAAGTGAAAATGTTATGCACTTAGAAAGTGCGGGTGACCTCAGGGAGAGGAGCACGCCAAAAGGTTGGGGTTCCCCCTTGTAAGTATTCTTCAGGAATGTGACTAAGGGCTAGGGGTGCAGACCTGTTAGCTGGTCTTTGGCTCCTTAGAACTAACTTAACACAAGGAACTTCCTGCTCTGGGTTCTCCCTGGGAGCCAGGTGCTCCTTGGTCTGGGAGCAGATCCAACAGGACCGCCTGCCCGGCCCCCAACGTGGGCTCAGTTATTGTCTGTTTGTTAAAGAGTAAGTGAAGAATCTTACTTCTTATCTTCCTGGGTATTAAAATGCAATCTTATTTTTAAGATGGAATCCTTCCTGCCTGTCACTATGTTGTTTATGCTGGGCCTGCTTGCCATTATTAATTGCCCATATTGCAAACTGCTTGATTAGGACCAAAGGAGAAAAAAAACAGCACATAGGGAAAGTTAAAAAATTAAGCTGGGCCTGCATGATTAACACAATAAAGCCATGGGCTCTGCTGAGGTGCTCTCCTTTCTCGGGAATATTCAAACATTCCAGGCCAAGTTGCTCCTGGCTTTCTGAGCTTTTACTGATTAACTCTGGGTCTCTTTAGTGGGCCCTTTCCTGGCCTTATTCTCTTTCCATCCCACTCACATCTATTTTCCTGCCTAACAGGGAAAGAACAGACTCATAAGCACAAGAAACATGTGACCTGGCTGGCAATCAGGTGCAGCCGAGGTTTGCAGATAGGCAGCAGAGCTCAGAGAGGAGCTGTTTCTCGCAGAACTTTTCACAAACCATGGAAAAGACAGGTAAAAATACCTTCCTGGGCCTCCTGCCTCCCAAGGAACCCAGCCTGGGAAGCCCTGTTGAAGCACCCAGTGGTCTGTGAGCCTGGCCCTCCACAGGTTAGAGTCCTGAGAGAAGCAGTTTCTGGGAGTAGCCACCCTGATGAGGTCCTTTTCCATTGGTACAGGATCCAGGAATCCAGGAGCCCCCCATAAAACGCAGGTGTAAAGCATAAAGATAAGCACATCGGCAAGAAGTAGCCTACGTCCCTTGCCCCCACCCGGACCCCTTACCTGGATGTAGACTTCGGCTCCTGCTGCGAAGAGCCTCTGACCTGCTCCATAAAGCTGACTGCAGCAGATCTCTGGCTTCAGCCTGCAGGGAGTGAGGGGCAGCCCTGGAGGCCATTGCCCTCTCCTGGAGGAAGCAGAGCCTCAGGCTTTTTGCAGGAGGGGAGGCAGGATGTGGCAGAGCAGAAGCCTGATTAATATCTTTCTTTACTTCAACGGTTCCACTGGTGAGGCTGGACAGAATCAAGAAACATCGGGACCACCAGCTGAAAAGATGGTGGCGTAATAGGTCAGAGAGAGTCTTCCTCCTAAAACTGCATATAATATGAAAATATAACTAATACAACTGATCCTGGAAAGGCAACAGAAAAGAGGACTGCGCCAAACTGCATACACCTGGAGAAAAGAATAAACCTCACGGAACAGGGTAACATACCAAAGCCATGACCAGGCAGGACCCAAGCCCTTCCCCCACCCCAGCTCTCTGGGGATAGGAAGATAAACAGAGCAGGGAGGGAGTGGAGACCTGGGACTGCTGAATATTTAACTCCAGAGATCTGCTCTGGGAGCACAAACCTACATTTCATGGTGCTTGCATGGTACTCTCGTGAATAGGGGCTTGGAAAGCTAAGACAGGCAGAATTCCTGGAGAGACTGAGATTCCAGCTGTTGTGGAAAGCAGCGATCCATATCTGGCTGCTCTGGGACAAAAGAAAGGCGGGCAGTCTGAGAGACTTCCTAACAGCAAGAGGGCTGCTAAAGGGGCAAGGATTGAACAGAGCTTGCTGCTCAGGAGTAAGGACAGGTAGACAAAATTGCCCAGGTGTACTCTGCCCAGCAGGTTGGGAACTTTCATGATGTTCAGGAACTCCAGCTTCCTGGCTGGCTACACAGCTCCAAGGACACCTTCCGTGATAGGCAGCCTACTGCACCTTTCTCCCAGTCAGCCCTACCTGGCTTGCAAACCAGCAAACCCTACCCTGGTATTAGGCCAGCCAGAGGGAAGCCCTGTCTACAGCAACTACAAACGCAAAACACAGAGGCTTATACCTGTGTGCTCGGCCCACTGGTTCTGGCAGTGGACACAGGCACAGCAGCCTGGAAGCAGGAAACAGCTCTTTCCTCCCCTCAGGCACCCGTACCACTCCCCTGGGACTCCTGACACTGCTCCAGGGGCTGAGCAGCTCCAGGGAGTAGAGCTTTGGGGCACTAGAGGGCCCCATATACAAATATGAAATGCCAAAGGAACCTGGCTCAAAGGAACATTATGAATATGAATACACCCCTGAGAAAGATTCAAATGAAATAAACCTCATGAAGCTGCCTGAAAGGGATTTCAAAATAAAAATCATTAACATGCACTTGGAGGTTCAGAAAAATATTCAAGAACTCAGGGAGGAATTCTGGTCGGAGATCCAGTCTTTACAGAACACAGTATCAGAAATGAAACATACAATGGAAAGTTTTAAAAGCAGATTAGCTACGGTGGAGGAGACGATAAATGAAATAGAAATTAGAGAAGAGGAAAACAAAGAAGCTGAGGCACAGAGAGAAAAAAGAATCTGAGAATGAAAGAATATTGAGAGAACTGTGTGACCAATCCAAATGGAAAAATATTCGAGTTAGAGTGGTACCAGAAGAGGAAGAAGGGAGAGAAAAAGGGATAGAAAGTGTCTTTGAGGAGGTAATTGCTGAAAACTTCCCCAATCTGGGGGAGGAGATAGTCTCTCAGGCCATGGAGGTGCACAGATCTCCCAACACAAGGGACCCAAGGAAGACAATACCAAAACATATAGTAATTAAAATGGCAAAGATCAAGGATAAGGACAGACTATCAAAAGCAGCCAGAGAGAGAAATAAGATCACATACAAAGGAAAGCCCATCAGGCTATCATCAGACTTCTCAGCAGAAACCTTACAGGCCAGAAGGGAGTGGCATGATTTATTTTAATGCAATGAAGCAGAAGGGCCTTGAACCAAGAATACTTTATCCGGGAAGGTTATCTTTTAAATTTGAAGATGGGATTAAACAATTTCCAGATAAGCAAAAGCTGAGAGAATTTACCTCCCACAAACCATCTCTACAGTGTATTTTGGAGGGACTTCTATTGATGGAAGTGTTCCTAAGGTTTAACAGTTGTCGTCAGACGTAATAAAACCACAGTAAAGAACGTAGAATAGTTAATTACTAAGCAACTGCAAAATTAAATCAAGTACCCCCAAGGTCAATCAAGGGATAGACAAAGAGTACAGACTATGATACCTAATATATAAAGAATGGAGGAGGAAGAAAAAGGAGGAGAATAAAAAGAAACTTTAGACTGTGTTTGCAATAGCATATTAAGTGAGTTAAGTTAGACTCTTAGATAGTAAGGAAGTTACCCTAGAACCTTTAGTAACCACGAATCTAAAGCTTCCGATGGCAATAAGTACATACCTATGATAAGCACCCTAAATATAAATGGTCTGAATGCACCAATGAAAAGACAGAGAGTCACTGAATGGATTAAAAAACAAGACCCATCTACATGCTGCCTACAAGAGACTCACTTTAAACCCAAAGACATACACAGACCAAAAGTAAAGGGTTGGAAAAAGATATCTCATGCAACTAATAGGGAGAAAAAAGCAGGAGTTGCCGTACTTGTATCAGACAAAATAGATTTCAAAACATAGAAATTCACCAGAGACAAAGAAGGGCATCACATAATGATAAAGGGGTCAATCCACCAAGAAGATATAACCATTATAAATATCTATGCACCGAACACAGGAACACCTACATATGTGAAACAAATACTAATAGAATTAAAAGGGGAATTAGAATGCAATGCACTCATTCTAGGAGACTTCAACACTCCACTCACTCCAAAGGACAGATCAACCAGACAGAAAATAAGTAAGGAGACAGAAGCACTTAACAACCCATTAGAACAGATGGACCTTACAGACATCTACAGAACTCTACACCCAAAAGCAGCAGAATAAACATTCTTCTCAAGTGCACATGGAACATTTTCAAGAATAGATCATATCCTAGGCCACAAAAAGAGCCTCAGTAAATTCAAAAAGATTCAAGTTGTACCAATCATTTTCTCAGACCACAAAGGTATGAAACTAGAAATATGCAAAGAAAATGAAAAATCCTACAAACACATGGAGGCTTCACAACACGCTCCTAAATAACCAATGGATCAATGACCAAATAAAAACAGAGATCAAGCAATATATCGAGACAAATGATAACAATAATTCAACACCACAAAATCTGGGATGCAGCGAAAGCCGTGCTAAGAGGAAAGTATATTGCAATACAAGCCTCAGGAAAGAAGAACAATCCCATATGAAGAGTATAAACTCACAATTAACGAACTAGAAAAAGAAAAACAAATGAGGCCCAAAGTCAGTAGAAGGAGGGACATAATAAAAATTAGAGCAGAAATAAATACAATTGAGAAGAATAAAACAATAGAAAGAATCAATGAAAGCAGGAGCTGGTTCTTTGAGAAAATAAAAAAAATAGATAACCACCCAGCCAGACTTATCAAGAAAAAAAGAGAGTCTACTCACATAAACAGAATCAGAAATGAGAAAGGAAAAATCTATATGGACACCACAGAAATACAAAGAATTATTAGAGAACACTAGGAAAAATTATATGCTAACAAACTGGATAACCTAGAGGAAATGGAGAGCTTTCTAGAAAAATACAACCTTCCAAGGCTAACCCAGAAAGAAAGAAAATCTGAACAGACCAATTACCAGCAACAAAATTGATTTGGTAATCAAAAAACTACCTAAGAACAAAACTCCTGTACCAGATAGATGGCTTTACCACTGAATTTTATCCAACATTTAGTGAATACCTAATATCCACCCTCCATAAAGTTTTCCAAAAAGTAGAAGAAGAGGGAATACTTCCAAACTCATTCTATGAGGCCATCATCACTCTAATACCAAAACCAGGCAAAGACCCCACAAAAAAAGAAAATTACACACCAATATCCCTGATGAACATAGATGCAAAAATACTGAACAAAATATTAGCAAACCGACCTCAAAAATACACCAAAATATCATCCATCATGATCAAGTAGGATTCACCCCAGGGATGCAAGGATGGTACAACATTCGAAAATCCATCAACGTCATCTACCACATCAACAAAAAGAAGGACAAAACCACATGATCATCTCCATAGATGCTGAAAAAACATTCGACAAAATTCAACATCCATTCATGATAAAAACTCTCAACAAAATGGGTATAGAGGGCAAGTACCTCAACATAATAAAGGCCATATATGAGAAACCCACAGCCAACATTATACTTAACAGCGAGAAGCTGAAAGCTTTTCCTTTACGATCGGGAATAAGACAAGGATGCCCACTCATCCCATTTCTATTCAACACAGTACTTGGGGTTCTACCCACGGCAATCAGACAACAGAGAGAAATAAAAGTCATCCAGATTGGCAAGGAAGAAGGTAAACTGTCCCTGTTTGCAGATGACATGATATTGTACATAAAAAACCCTAAAGAATCCACTCCAAAACTACTAGAACTAATATCTGAATTCAGCCAAGTTGTGGGATACAAAACTAATACACATAAATCTGTTACATTCCTATACACTAATGATGAACTAGCAGAAAGAGAAATCAGAAAAACAATTCCATTCACAGTTGCATCAAAAAGAATAAAATACCTAGGAATAAACCTAACCAAGGAAGGGCAAGACCTATACCCTGAAAACTACAAGACACTCCTAAGAGAAATTAAAGAGGACACTAACAAATGGAAATTCATTCCATGCTCTTGGGTAGGAAGAATTAATATTGTCAAAATGGCCATCCTGCCTAAAGCAATCTACAGATTCAATGCATTCCCTATCAAAATACTGACAGCATTCTTCAATGAACTGGAAGAAATAGTTCTAAAATTCACATGGAACCACAAAAGACCCGTAAGAGCCAAAGCAAACCTGAGAAGGAAGAATAAAGCAGGGGAATCTCGCTTCCCAGCTTCAAGCTCTACTACAAAGCCACAGTAATCAAGACAATTTGGTATAGGCACAAGAACAGACCCACAGACCAGTGGAACAAAATAGAGAGCCCAGATATTAACCCAAGCATATATGGCCAATTAATATACCATAAAGGAGCCATGGATATACAATGGGGAAATGACAACAGCCCCTTCAACAGCTGGTGTTGGCAAAACTGGACAGCTACATGCAAGAGAATTAAACCAGATTACTGTCTAACTCCATACACAAAAGTAAACTCAAAATGTATCAAAGACCTGAATGCATGTTATGAAACCATAAAACTCTTAGAAGAAAATATAGGCAAAACTCTCATGAATATAAACATAAGCAACTTCTTCATGAACATATCTCCACGGACAAGGGAAACGAAAGCAAGAATGAATGAGTGGGACTTTATCAAACTAAAAAGCTTCTATACAGTAAAGGACACCATCAGTAGAACAAAAAGACATCCTACAGAATGGGAGAATATACTCATAAATGACATATCTGATAAGGGGTTGACATCCAAAATATTCAAATAGCTCACACACCTCAACAAACAAAAAGCAAATAAGCCAATTAAAATATGTCAGAGGAGCTGAACAGACACTTCTCCAAAGAAGAAATTCAGATGGCCAACAGGTACATCAAAAGATCCTCCACATCACTAATCATCAGAGAAACGCAAATTAAAACCACAATGAGATATCACCTCACACCAGTTAGGTTGGCCACCATCCAAAAGACAAACAACAACAAATGTTGGCGAAGATATGGAGAACGGGGAACCCTCCTGCACTGCTGGTGGGAATGTAAATTAGTCCAACCTTTGTGGAAAACAATATGGAGGTTCCTCAAAAAACTCAAAATAGAAATGCCATTTGAGCCAGGAATTCCACTACTAGAAATTTACCCTAAGAATGCAGGAGCCCAGTTTGAAAAAGACATGCACTCCTATGTTCCTCGCAGCACTATTAACAATAACCAAGAAATGGAAGCAACCTAAATGTCCATCAGTAGATGAATGGATAAAAAAGATGTGATACATTTACACAATGGTATATTATTCAGCCATAAGAAGAAAACAAATCCTACCATTTGCAACAACATGGATGGAGCTAGAGGGTATTCTGCTCAGTGAAGTAAGCCAGGTGGAGAAAGACAAGTATCAAATGATTTCACTCATCTGTGGAGTATAAGAACAAAGAAAAAACTGAAGGAACAAAACAGCAGCAGACTCATAGAACCCAAGAATGGACTAACAGGTTCCAAAGGGAAAGGGACTGGGGAGGATGGGTGGAAAGGGAGGGATAAGGGGGAAAAGGGGGCATTACGATTAGTGCACATAATGTAGGGCGGGCACGGGGAAGGCAGTATAACACAGAGAAGAAGACAAGTAGTGATTCTATAGCATCTTACTACGCTGATGGACAGTAACTGTAATGGGGTATGTGGTGGGGACTTGATAATGGGGGGAGTCTAGTAACCATAATGTTGCTCATGTGATTGTACATTAATGATATCAAAAAATAAAATAAAATACAAAATGTAAAAATAAAAACAATGTGGAAGGCTGCGACTCTGGATATATTTAAAGTCACAGAGGCCGCTTGGTCAGTCAGGTGTCCTGGACAGGCACTCCCCCACGTGTGTCCCAGGACCCAGCATCGGCCCCTGGGACGCTTGTCAGGACGTCTGGTGTGAGTGTCTGCGCAAGTCGCCTTCCCTGCTAACATCACTCCATCCTGGAAACAAGAAACAGACTTGTCCTTAAGCCTGATACTTTCCTACTGACAAGTGGCCAGAGGATTGTCCCCCTCACGCCTGCCGGGATGCAGGGAACAGAAGGACCAGCCCATCGAATGTGCAGCTGATGCACAGCCAGGGTGACCAACCCGCCTGGTGGGCCTGGAACCCTCTTGGGTTTAGTAAATGGAGCCCCCTGTCCTGGGAGACCCTCTAGTTCCAGGCAAACCAGGATGGTTAGTCACCCCACAACACAGGGACCTTCATCATGAGGTCCCTTCCAGCTCTAACAGTTCATGGCTCAAAAGCACATGGCATATCCCATCTGGGAGGCTCAGGAACAGGGGTGGAGGGAGAAGGATGCCTGAGGAAGGTGGCAGGAGGGGGCCCTGAAGATCTTCCCCTGATCCAGCATGTCATATTAGCCATCCTGAAAGGCAGACCCAAACTCAGTGGTGAAACGTAAAAGGGAAAGTGGCATCAAACAGAACAAATGGAATGGTGAACCCTATGTGGGTTCAACTTGGAAAGGCTGGTTCCAAATTCAGGCTTATTTTTCAAAACAGGCATTATATACACCTAGTAAAATTCACTCTCTTTAATGTACAGCTCCATGAGTTTTTACAAATGCAAACCCACATTACGGCCACCGCCCTGAAGACACAAATCTATCAACACCCAAATTCCCGCATACCCCTCCTCAACCCACCCGTCTGCCCTACACAACCACCTATCTGCTTCTGTCCCTAGTTTTCCATTTTCCAAAATGTCATATAAATGTAATCGTATAGGCTGTGGCCTTCTGGGTCTGCCACCTCTCACTCAGCTTATTTCTTTTGTGATTCATCCATACTGTTTCTCTACTGAGTTTGTTCATTTTCATTGTTGACTAGTATTCCACAGAATGGATGTACCACTTTGTTCTTCTGTACCATGGTTGGACATTTAGCATATTGGATTTTGCCTTCATGCTATGCCTCATGGTCACGAGGTGGCTATATTCCCTCCAGCCCTTACACCCACGGTCCAAATGGAGAGAAGGAGTTAGGGCACTAACTCCCATTTTGGGAAATTATGAATAAGCCACTTTAGATATTTCTCTTCAGGTTTTTATGTGAGCCTGTTCTCATTTCTCTTGGGTAAATACCTAGCAATGGATTTGCTGGGTCATACAGTATGCTTAACATTATAAAAAGCCTCCCCAAATCCACAGAGAAACCAGGGGGCTGAGAGTTGGGGGAAATGGGGAGTCAACCACTGAAACAGGGTTTCTTTTAGGGGTGACAAAAATTTTCTAGAATTAGACAGTGGTGACAATTGCATAACCTTGTGAATACATGAAAAACCACTTAACATTTAAAATCATGAATTATGGTATGCTTATGTCAATAAAAGTAAGTAAATAAAAATGGCCAACCTGTATTCCATAAATGGCCATACCACTTGACACTCCCCCCAGCCATGTATGAGAGTCCCAGCCCTGGCTAGTTTTAAAGGTTAGTCCTCCCAAAGCTCATTCTGGGGTGAAGGGAGCAAGAAGCAAAGGCCCTGAGGCAGCACTGAGTGAGCCCTGGGCTACAGGTCTCCTGGGCTGAGTGGAAAAAAGGCCTCTGGATGGGGAGGGGAATCTGGGTGGCATGGGAGTTGACTGATACTGCCATCCACAAAGTGGGGTCCCCCATGCCCCAGAGCAGAGGCCTCTGAGCTGCAGTGGAATCAGGCACCCAGGATCTATGTCCCCGTCCTACCTGTTGAGGGCTCCACATCCTCTTCCTTGCTCCTGGAGAAGTGAAGATGCCACACTGGTCTGGGTCATGAGGTGCAAAGAGGGGCAGTGCTCACCCACGAGCATTCCCAGCCCCCTTCTTCCCCCCTCAGACTGAGGGGTCAGCTTCCTGGTTCCCTGCAGTTAGGGAATACTGTATGTTAGAGGCCTGACCTGTCTGATACTGGAGAAGTCCCTGAGGAGAGTGTCTGTAAAGGCAAGGCATTGGGAGTATATGTTAGTACCCTAACTCCTTGTCTCCATGTGGACCATGGTGTAAGGGCTGGATGGGATATAGCCACCTGTGACCATGAGGCATAGCATGAAGACAAAATCCAATAAGCTAAATCAAGATCATATGAGATAGTGCTTCACCTGTAGCCTACAAGGATGGCTATAACAGAAAAGATGGACAATACCAAGTGCAGACAAGGACGCGGGAAAACTAGAATCCTCACCCCACTGCTGGTGGGAATATAAAACAGTGCATCCACTTTGGAAAGCAGTCTGGCAGTTCCTCAAAATGTTAAACATGGAATTGTCATTATGACCCAGCAGTCCCACTCCTAAGTATTCAGCCAGGAGAGCTAATCACACAGTTCACACAAACACTTGTAGACAGCAGCATTTGTCAGTAGCCCAGAAGGAGAAACAACCCAGATTTCCACTAACTCATGAAAAGATAAACAAAAGGTGGTATATCCCTACAATGGAATATTATTCGGCCATAAAAAGGAATAAAATTCTGACCTACACAACAACAGAGATGACCCTTGAAAACATGATGCTAAGTCGAAGAAACCAGACACAAAAGCCATGTTATATGATTCCATTTGCATGAAATGTCCAGAATAGGCAAATCTGTAGACGGAAAGTAAAACCGTGCTTGCCAGGGGACTGGAGGGTGGGAATGGGGTATGTGACTACTTCCTGGGGGATTTTCTTTTTGAAATGCTCTGAAACTAGATAGTGGTGAATACTGCACAGTTTTTTGAATATATGAAAATATACTTTAAAGAAAATAATTTAAAAAATACACCTAAAAGCAAACCTACCCAGGGAGGGAAAGACACAAGTCCCTAAAGGCATTGCTGAGCCCCAGCTTCCTGCTGCCAACCTGCAGGCTTTTTCCTTTAGGAATAAATAAACCCCTCTTTGCTTAAGCCTCTGTGGTCAGGTGTCTGTGACCTGGCGCCAAATGCTCGCCTCACAGAGGGCTAGGCTTTGCTCTCTCCTGGGGCCGGGGGGCTCTGCTCACTGGGCAGCACTCCTCCCAGGCTGGCGGTCCAGACTCGGCTCAGTGTGATGTTCTTTGGCACAGTCACAGTGGCGGCCTCTGGAATGCCACACATAACACGCATGCACACGCACACGCACACACACGTCCACGCACAAAAGGGTGTGTCTAAATAGCCCAAGGGATGAACTGTTCTGAGGCTCCACACTTGTGTGCTCTCCACGCACACCAGCTGCCCTTCACCGAGGGGAAACCCCCAAAGTGGAGCTGCACCCAGCCCAGGGAGACACATGTCCACCCTCCTCTGGGTGCCTCTCGGCCACAGCCAGACCACCAGATGCAGCAACAGGGGAGGATGGGGTGGCCCCGTGACAGCTGGTACCCAAGAGCAGAGAAAGGTCCCCACCTTCCAGGCCCCATTTCAAAGGCCCCGACACCCAACTTGCTTCCATTCACTCAGCGAGTTTGTATCGGACACTCACTCTGTGCCAGGCAGGGTGCCGGGGTAGGGCGTGAAGGGACAGGCAGCATGGCCCTGACCCTCTGGGGGGTGGCGGACAAGTACCAGGACAGTTGGAACACAGTATGTGGCAAGGGCGACATGAGGAAGTTCCGGGGTGGTAGGAACAGAGGGGCACCTAACAGCTTCAGGAGAGAGCATCAGGGGAGGCTTCCCAAGAGAAGTGACATGCATGCTGAGATGCGCAAGTAAGAATCAGTCCCATGAAATTAAAGGGAGCATTAGAGCCTGTTCGAAGGGGAAGCAACAGCAGGATGAAGCACAGTATGTTCCAGACACTGAGGGAAGCTTATGGCGGCTGGCTGAGAAACGAGCAGGGCCTGGCCATGCCCAGTCTGGGACGGAGGTAATCCGATAAAGTCTTCATGTGGACCCGTCACAATGGCCCTGGTTGGCCCCGGTGGAACCCCTTGTCACTGCTAGGGTGTCGTGTTCACTGGGCCACATGCACGTTGTCATTTCCTCCCTCTGGATCCTTGCTCACACTGTTGTCTGTCCACCCGCTCCCCCACCATGACCGCTGAATGCCCACCCAGCCCAGTCCTGGAACTCCTGGGTCTGAATCCCACTCACACTCCAGCACCCAGGGAAAGGTCCCTGCCTGCAGACTGCCCCCAGGCACATCTCACCTTCCTCCCCTACGGAGAGGGCAGGCTCTCTAACAACCATCCCCAGGGCCCTCAGCCCCGGGTAACCCAGCCCCAAGGCAGGGCCTGGCGTCTGGGAGGCCGGATCATGCACTACACAGGGCTGAGCCGCAATGGGCCAGAGCGACTAACAGGTTCTACCCCTGGGGTTTTCCCAGCTTGCAGACACAGAAACTGAGGGATGAACGGTAAGAGTAGGGCAGAGAATGATGGCATCCAGGTCCTCTCTGGGCAGGACCAGGGCTCCCGATTCTGGGAACCCCCCCCCACCCCTGAAACAGAGGTTCTGCCCCTGGGATATCATATGACAAGTCAAGGAAAGAATCTTAACTGGAGTGGTGACCAGCTTCCTGCCGTTGAATGTGCTGAACCCCGCAAGGACCCTGCAAAGTAGGGATAACCATCCTCATTTGTTCAGACAAGGCTCAGAGAGGTAAAGGCACTTGCCTAAAGCTGCACAGCAATCAATGGTAGAACTGCAACATGAACTCCTGTCTATCTGGCTTCAAGGGCCCTGATGGTTCCATGGCACCCTGATGGGAAGTGGGGAAGCCCTGAGCAGCCCCCAGCGAGGGGCACTGGCCTCCGACCCAGGTAACCAAGAGCATCTCTCCCTTGCATATGATGAGCACAGAGTCTCAGGGAGCAGCTGGCCCCAGGCTGGCAGGCAGGCTGGCAGGGGATGGACCAGGATCCGAGGTAGGGTGTGGTCGGCCTACCTGCCCAGAGGCCTGCTCCACCAGCTGGAAGCCAGGGCGTACATAGGACAGGGGCAACTGCCTCCTTTCCAGAGGCCCTTCCTCCCCCAGCCCCGGCCTCTCTGCCCAAAACTGTCACACCTGAAAAACCAGCCCCTGGGTAAATGTGAGAGAGACACCAGACTGGGCCAGTCACAAGATGCTCTTGGAGCTTGCCAGGACCACCCTGGCGCTGGATGGGAGGGTGGGAAGGGGTCCTGTTCACTCCAGGGAACCACCTAGGAGCCCCCAGGGCCCTTCTGCATGAGGCCTCCCAGCCACAGTCCTTCTAGGCTTCCCCCAAGTACAGCCTGGGGGCGGACCGAGGGGCCCTGCCCCTGAGGACGCTGTGTGTGTAGGAGGTAGGAGCTGGAGGCAGCCCACCTCACTA
Organism: Smutsia gigantea; assembly: GCA_032199065.1. Lineage (NCBI taxonomy): Eukaryota > Metazoa > Chordata > Mammalia > Pholidota > Manidae > Smutsia > Smutsia gigantea. Next base: position 771,375 of record JAVSCE010006587.1, read on the forward strand.
GGAAAAGGGATGCCTTCTTCACAAAAACCAAAGTTAAACCCCCCAGATCTCTCAAGATACTGACGCAGGCCATGTCACCCCCGCGGGAGCTCTCCTGAGGAGTCCATGGGCCCCGGGGGAGCGACAGGCCCTTGCTGGGGCCCCTGCACAGGGCAACCCTGGCAGCCCCGGAGGGTTACTGCTGCCTCCACTGTCTAGATGGTCAAACTGAGGCTCAGCCAGCCAGGCAGGTGGCAGGGCTGCAGAGGGTCTGCCTAGAAGCTTCCGTGACCGACTGAAATCTCAGTGCTGCCCACGCAAACGATCGGAACGGCTGCTGCTCTTGTGGAACCACCTACAGGCAAAGGGGGGGCAAACGCTCTCGCCAGCCGGCATTGTATTGAGAGCCCGAAGAGGTGACTCAGGTAAAAGTGCTCACAGTGGGTGCAGGTGCCTGGAGGCCCACAGGGCCCCACCTCCCCCTTAACAGGCCCGGGGCCCCCAGGCTCTGTGGAATCCCACCGGCTGTGTAACCCTGGCCGAGTCTCACACTGGCCCTGCACACAGATGCTCTGTTGTCCCATTCAGATGACCAGACCGAAGCTCAGAGACATGAAACCAGTGTCCCGAGGCCACGCAGCCCCATCCTGTGTGACCCTAAATGATGCTGCTGACTGCAATGCCAGCCTCACTGCTCTCCTTCCCTCCTCCCAGAGGAAGCCCTGCCCTGGTTTCAGGAGAACACAGGATTTCTACCCCCAGGCTAGAAAGCTGCATGCGTGGAGACCAGGGACCCACTGCCAGGGACCCCAGACTTCCAGGGTAGTCACACAGAGAGAAGCAAGAGGGCCCAGGACCCAGCAGCTCCCAGGCCTGTGCCACCCGAGCTGGGCGGGCCCTGGTGCAACGATTGCCCCGGCGCCCACCTGCACGGCAGGGACTGGAGGCCCAGGGCGGCCGCAGGCAGGGGGCATTTCGTCGGGGACTCACTGTGTGTGTGAGTCCCCAGAAATGGAGGATGAAATTCCAGCTCTGCGGACAAAGGTGTGCAGCTCTCCTGGCTCAGGGTCAGCTCTCGGTGGGGGTGGCAGCCGAGGGGGAGGCAGTGCCTTTGTGAAAATGGGAAAAAGACACCCTCCTTGGGGTGGCTGGCAAGGGCGGGGGGCTTGATCTCCACCCCCAGGCGAGTGGGGGCGACTCCGTGATGTGTCCATACAATGGAACACTGCTCCGCCCCCTAAGGGAACCAGCTCCCGATACACCAACGTGGGGAGACGTGTGATGCCCAGTACAGGAAGCCGGACTCAGGCTGCGTACTGTGGGAGCACATTTGTGTGACACTCCGGCAGATGCAAAACTAGAGACACAAAACTGACCTGTGGTTGCCAGCAGCAGGGGAGGGAGAGGGGGCTGGCTGCAAACAGGCTGAGGGAACTTTCGGGGGTCGTAGAATGTCTGCTGTCTTGCGGGGCCAGGCTATGTGAAATGCGTGCACTTGGCAAGCTCCTTTGGTGGCATACTGAAGACCTGGGCATTTCATCACAGATCCCTCACCCCTCCACAACACATCTAATATCTTGTGGGGTGAGCCCCTCCTATGTGCCAGTCTGGGGCTGGCTGCCAGGACGTGAGACCCTGCAGACAGGGTGCCACAGTATGTTTCTCACTGGCTGGTGGAAGGACAGACAGATACATACCCCCCATGTGGTAGTTCTGCCAGAAAATGAACGTTCATACCCCACCAGACCCCAACCAGCAAACAGGCCTGCCCTGCCCAAGCTCCCAAAACAGCAGCAGTATGAAGGGTCTCCTCTGGCAGTAGGCCCAGAAAGGACAAGTCCCAGCTGCCCTCAGCTCACAGCAGGCCCTCCCTCCCCAACTACACAGCCCAGCTGGGCATCTGCAAGCTGCCTAGGACCCCAAGGCCTCAAGCCAGGACCTCTTCCCTCCTGTTTCCCACCTTGTCTCCACCCCGGACCTGCACTGGGGTGACCCACATACCCACGCTGTGGAGTAATCCCCCCAGGAACCACAGTGCCACCCCGAATCTCTAGAAAGACAAGCGGTAGCATCTCCATTTTACATATGAGCACACGGTCCAGACTGGGGGAGAGGGAACATGGGTAACAAGCCCCTGCCCCTGCCTGGCCACAGCCCCCCTACATTCCGGGGGCCTCAGCACCACACAGACGCCGGGGGGCTCCTGCCTCGGATGGCAGCACGGCAGAGGGGCAGCTGTTCCCAGAAACCATGGTGTCCCTCACCTGGCTCCCCTCCAAGGGAACAGCCCCTCAAAATGTGACCCAGACCAGTGAGGACCGTCCCTTACCAGGGGCCCCATGAGCAGGATCTCTGAGCCTTGAAGGGGATAATCAGAGAAATGGCCTCCCAGGACTCAAGCCTGTGTGGAGAGCCATGAGCACATAAGCACAACCATCTTAAGTTTAGCAGCCATTTTAGATGTGGGGAGCTGTGTTTGGTTACTGCTTGACATAAGTGAAGCCATGTTGTGAACTTCCTCCATATTGTAGAGAGAACTTGTTTATCCTACCACTTTTGTCCTTGACCAAGTTGTTTTGAGACATGAATGTCTGGGAACAGAGTAACCGTTCCTTGGTCCTGGGAACGGAGAACTTGATTAAGAAAACAACTCTCTGTATGATAAGGTAGTGTCTTTGTTGTAATGCCAATATACTTTGGATAGTTTCATAACAAGACTGTATATATACCAAAGAGAAATAAACCATTTTGGCTTTCTGCACCGACAGACTGCCCTCCTGTGATCTTTGTATATACAACCCTCACCCCCCCATTCAGGTACCGTTCAATTCCTGCTGGCAGGCTCCGGCAAGCCTGGCTCTGCAAATTTTAACTACAAATCCCAGTCCAGTTTCTGAAAAGATGCCCCTGGCAACTTACCCCCTCTTCCTCTTCCCAACACCTCTGAATACACCATATTCTCCACAATAGCACAGAAGACCCTGAAAACCCAGGCTTCCCAAGTTGGGGATCCCTGAGCCCCCCACACCACCCAGGCCTATAGGAAATCTGGACCCTTCCACCATAAACTAGAGAAAGCCTGACCAAGGAAATTAGAATCAGCACTGATTGAAATTCACTCCAGGGCACCCCGGGAACCTCAGGTTGAGCCCCCGAGCCCCACTCCAGGCTCCAGCCACACCCTGAGCCCCTCCCCAGCCCCCAACAGCTATAGGGCTGCCAAATAAAACACAAGACCCTGATTCAGCCTGAACTTCAGATAAACAACAGAAAAGTTTTTAGTGTAAGTTATGTCCCCAATCCTGCATTATTTGTTGTTTATCAGAAATCCAAAGTTAACTTCGTAGCCCTAATTTTATTAGGCAAATCTGGTAACCCAGGGCAGGTGGTCCTGAAGGAGGAGACAGGTGGGCACACAAATAGTTCTGGTCAGCCTGGCCTAGGTCCAAACCAAGAGGGTGTTTGGCATGAGAGTTCTGCTCCCTGCCTGAGACGCCCCCACCGGTCACCCCAAGCCTGTGCATGGACAAAGCGCAGCCTCACCCAGCTCCTTCAGCAAATCTAACTCACCCCAGAGTGAACAAGGGCTCAGGCTCTTGCACTACCCTCTCGCTGGCTGTGACCCCTTTGCTCTCATCAGCCATAACCCAGAGCGTTCTGATGCTGGTCTTTCCCATGACTGGGATGTCACGATGATCTGCTCAGGTAAGGCCCGCCTGCTCTGGCAGAGGCTCCCCAGCAGGAACAGCCTCAGTCTCATTCCCGGAATAACTGATGTACAGGATCACAGGCTTTAGAACACATTGGGAGAAGGATCCAGTCGCACATGACCCCTAGAGCAGCAGGGGCTCACGGGAGCAGGAGGGCTGGCTTGGCCCTGGACAGGAAAGGCCTGTGGCTCCCGGGCCCCTCTGGCCTCGGTGGTCTGTCCCAGAGGCAAGCATGGGGCCCCTGTCCATGCCGGTGCGGCTGCAGGGCCAGACCCGTATGAAGTCGGCTTCATCGTGGTGGCTGTGTTGCTTCTTTGGCGAGGTAGGTGCAGCCCCAGGAGGGGTCGTGGGAAAGGTGCAGGAAAATCAAGTTTATTGTGATCTGAAGTCCAAGAGAGACAGTCACTTTAAGGTCACTAGGGGGCCATATGCGGGAATTGCCAAAGGGACAGGCTCAACCACGCAGGTGGGGAGCTGATAGAGGGAAGCCCTGTGGGCAGCAGGCTTGGTCGGGTTCAGGGTGGAGCTCATGTGCAAAGGGATAGGGGCCCTCACTGGTGCATCCCAATGCTACTTGGTCACAGTCAGGGGAGGGTATGAGGGGGGCAGGTGGCAGGGGTCAGCCTGACCACACTGGTGCACCTGGTCGCCCAGGGACTCTTACAGCCTGTTCGTGGGAATTTGAGGCAGCAGAAAAATACAGTTTTAAAATTTACAATATCGTAGCCCGATCAAAGCAAATGCCCAGATCAGTGAGGCCAGGAGAGCCTCAGTACTTAGTGTGCGTGGCCTCTGAGGCCAGGCAGGAAGACAGCAAGGAGACTAGAGTGGGAATGGGTGGTCTCGGTATTTGCCAGAGCTGTGTCCACTAGTTATCACAGTGGGTGGTTAGTCCAAGACACTAATGCCATCAGAACAGCTTGACTTTGAGGAATCTATTAACAGATAATCACAGTGAATTCCCTAAGGTCGGTGGTTCGGCTGTAGAAAAGGGCCATCCCATCTGAAGGGATGGTGGGATGAGGAAGACTTGAGTACCTCTGCAATAGGTCTTTATAGCCCAATGGCCTGACCCAGAGCCAGCCAGCTTTTTTGAGTTCTGCATAGGGGATGTCACAGGAAAACTGTCCACTTCAAATGTCATATTTTTTTGAAAGAAATCATCTTCCCTTCCTATGATTTTTTAATTTTTGCATTCAGTTTTATCACTAAATTTCTTGGAATTATTTTGATCTCTAAATGAAACTGCCTCTGATGCATTTCCCAGACTGCCAAGCAAGTGTCCAGTTTTCAATGGACACTGACCAGGTGTCCCATAAATTTAACTCTTTCTGACACTATGGGGAGGTAGCATCAGATCTCACAAACTAAGAGCTCAGAGGTCTCACAAGGCTGCCCTCCCCAACCCACATCAGATGCTAATTAGAAGTCAGGGTTATTACCTGTGCTTCTGACTGGCTATAACAGAAGTTCCTACACCCCATCATTGGGTTGGATTAATCTTGCCAGCTCACAGAATTCAGAAAAACACTTGCATGTTTATCAGTGTATAATAAAGGACACAAATGAACATACAGATGAAGAGGTCCATAGGGTAAGGTCTGGAAGGGTCCTGAGCACAGAATTTCTTTTCTCCATGGGAACTGGGTGCACCACCCTCCTGGCATATTTACCAACCCAGAATCTCAATAAATCTTGTTCAAGACTTTTTATAGAGTTTTAATCTCTATTCCACTCAGCCCTTCTCCATTCCAGAGGTCACTGGGGCTGAAATTTCTAACCCTCTAATCACTTGTTTTTTCCGATGACCCCCATAAACTCTGGTGTGATGGAAAGGGCTTGTTATAAATAAAAAAAGATACTGCTATTATTTAGGAAATGAAGAAGGGTTTTAGGAGTTCTGTTCCAGGAAGCAGACAAAGCCCAGATATATTTCTTATTATATGATACTGCCTCTGCTTTATTCCATAACTTCCTCCTTTGAGGTGGGTTATAGTTTCCAAATAATTTCTTAAAGAATGAAATGGCATGGGGGGAGGGGAGGAAAAGGTTTCTTTGGCCCTCTTAGGGTCTCTGGCTACATCTGAAAAGTAGAACTGATAAAGACAGATCAACAGGAGAAAAGCATACACATTTTATTAATTTTTTTCCATGTACAAGGAAGCCATCACAAAAGCATGAAGATTTGAAGAAGTAACCAGAGAGGGAAGTTTTTCCACTTTCTAGACAGAGAAACAGTACATGTGTGAAGAATTTGACCAGAAAAAGAGATCTGGGCTTGGTGTAGTAAGTGGTAAAGAAGTAACTAGGAAGATAAAATTAGTATAATGAAGTTTGTTTATACAAATTTCTGGGCCCAAATTCCCTGACTCTGGTGATAAGACTGTCTCCTTTCCTCCAGGTACAGGGAGGGTGCCTTTCACGTGGGAAACTTATCTCCTGCTTTCAGGGAAGGAGGGCAAGGATGGGAGGTCAGAGTGACCTTCCTGCTTCCGCTGTTCTTGCAAACTCCTTCAGTTTAAGATACTCAAAATGCCAAGGTGCTATATTTTGGGGTAGCATGTCCTGAACCCTAGCAGGGAAGTCTGAATCATTGTATATATAAAATTGCCCTTCACACTTCACACTCAAAAAATAACTTGCCAGTGTATAACAATTTTCAAAAATCTTTGAGGCTGGTATTATGAGCATTCAGAGTAGCAATACTGGAGAACTTAACTTTGATCAATCAGATTAGAAACTGATTATGAAAGGGATGGAAATGAGGATAGAGAAATGAAACAGACCTCTGATTTTTTTTCTGTCCTCCCTCTGAACCCAAAGACAAGGACACCCCTATTAAGGGATGGCACAAAGGGGAAAGATTGGGGACATATTCAGAAGTCTACAGAACATGTAGACTGGGAAAGTAGCTGAGAAAGAGGTCTATTATGGCTTCTAGGTTTCTTGCTGGAGTGACTTCCTACTCTTGCTTCAGGTTTGGATTCTAGGTGAATGTAATACTTTTGTGATTATCCACTAAACTCTTCTCTCATCATCATTCTTCAATTTGTAATTGGGCTGTATTTTCAGGGCCCTTCAAAGTCCCCATGAATTGGCCACTCTGATCACGTAAAGTTCGAGGTTTTACAATTCCTCTAGACATACCCTTTCTTAACGGCTCCTCTATGAATTTTTATTGTACTGAAGCAAATCTCTGTTACCCCTTATCATATTGTATTGTAATTCAAAGAGTTTGCCCATTTGTCTATGTCCTTTGCACTGGGAGCATCTCAGAAAGCACAGTATGATATTCATCTCTGTACCTCTGAAAGTTGGCAATAAATGAAATTAAAGCAGCAGTTATAAAACCAATGGCTTTTTACATAAAGCAAACACTTATAAAAAAAACTTCCTTTCACATACAGGGAGTTTGTAAGAGTGGTTGTAAGTCCGGGGAGAAGAAATCCCGGGGCAAAATACCTCTAAAAACCGAAATTAGTCAAAGGGAAAAATAAAGTTTAAAACCTGTTTGTTGCTTACAAACTGCAGTCCAGGGCCGTCTCTCTCGTCTGCTCCTGAAGAAGCCCTCCTCCTCATCTCTCAGGTACAGATAAGCCCTCCGTTCATTACCCAGGTAATTACCCATTGATACGGAGATGAACTTCTCTCCCCCTGTGAGGAATGATGCAAATGCACTAAAGCCATACTTCTCTCCACCTCTGAACACCTATTGATACGCAGATGTACTAAAGCCAGGCGAGATATTCTGGAAATGTTACAGTTTTACCCACAGTGGTATAACAGAAAGTATTTTAATAAAAACAAGGACACAAAAAAAATTCACAACTGAAGCTGAATCTTCAGGATACCTTCAACTACTTAATCATTCAATCATACATAGGGTCCAAGGGCAGGCCTCCCCATGTGCTGTCGTGACATGCAGAATGTTTTGAACAGAAAACCACCACGACCCAGAAAACCAAAAGATTCAGAAAGAAACTTTGACATCCCACCCTCCCACTCCCACAACTGCAAAAAAAGAATTTAGACGGAAGTTATCACCTTAGATAACCATATTATAGTATAAACGAGGCATAGTAGGCAGGGAAAGACACAGCTAAGTCTGCTCAGATTCCTCTCTGTGCCCACCCCCAACCCCTTTGTTTCTGTGTGGGCCACCAAATATTTGCTTAGCAACCTTTTTTTTTTAATATTCCTGTGAATTACTTTCCTTTTCCTTTAGAGTCTCAGACCCCTACCCTCTCTCCTTGGTTCAGGATGACATGTATACATACCTCAGTCTCCTCACTGCCTCCTTGTTTATGGCTTCTGCAGAGGTACACAGTTAGAACGGTTTTTCTGTTTTTCTCTCCTGTTAACCTCTTTCAGGTCAGTTTGATTCCTAAACCAGCTAGAACTTCCAGGGGCAGAGGACATTTCTTCCTCCCCAACAATTCATTCATTCACCCTCCAACACACTGAGGAATCAGGCACAGGCAGGGTGTTGAAGGCAGAGATCAGTAACAATATGCACCTTTGGGCTTGGCTGAGGGACTAACAGAGAAACGGCATTTTTACCTAAGGCCTCATTATTTCTCCTTGAGGGCAAGGCCTGCCCTTGAGCTCACGCAGACTTGTAGGGGAACTTCAGAGGACAGGTACCAGGCCTTACTGGTCTTGTCAGACTGCTAGTGGGCAATCTATGGGTCCTTGCTGAATTAAGGTGAGAATACAAAAAAAACCAAAAACCCAAAAGCCAAGTCATGTTCTCATCAAAAGAACATTACAACTGAGATGGTGAAAACTGAAAATTTAGCTTGTTTTTAAAACATTCAGAAGTATCATTGCTATTCCAGGGAAACACACCACCACCGTCTTATTTAAGAACAGTGGGCCTCTAAAGTTGACCTGGAATGCAAGCGAGACATCTATTTCTCTTTGGACTAAATGTGTCTGTCCAGAAGAGTCGAAGGGGATGGGTGGTCTCTGTTGAAGAGCCGGCAGGCTGTGAGCCTGGCAGGGAAAGGAGGCCTCGCCCACCACCTGAAGGTGACCTCCGGGTCTGGGAGCGGGAGAGCGCGTGCCGACTTGAGCCCCTGACCTTGAAGGGGACTGAGCGAGCCGAGGGGAGGGCTGGCGGGGATCGGGTTTCCAATCACAATAGAGGAAGCTGGGTGGGTGGGCCCCGGTGGGCCCCGCCTCCTCCGCGCTCTTCGCAGGCCTGCGCCCGGGGAGTCGAACACGTCAGACACCGTCCGGCTCGCGCGCCTCACAGCCGCGTGGAGACCCTTCTTCCCCGGGTAGGATTCCGCTTCGGACTCTGGTCTCTGAGGCTCGGGCATCCCTGCCGGGACGCGCTAGGGAGTCGTTGGGTTGCGAGACTGGGAGAAGGACCAAGAAGACATCCGCCTTCTGGTGCCCTGAGCATCCGGATCGGGCTGTGACGCAGCCCCGGGTTTGGGGCGGCGGGGCGGCCCGCGGAGGGGAGCGACCCAGCCCCAGCTTTGTCCGGCCCGCCGCGGGGCTCGCCCCCAGCCTGTGCCCCATCTGGGAAGGGTTCGTTGTCTTTATGCTAAGGCTCGGGCCCTGCGAGTCCTTGACCTGTTCAGGGCAGCCACCTCGCCCCAGTTCCTGCGGCGGAAGCCCAGACACGTGCCTGCGTTTTGCCGGGGGAACGGTTGGGAACCGTTGGGAACCGGTTTCTTGGGCAGACCGGCTGATCCGGAGCCGGGGCATGGGAACCTTCCTCCGCGGCAGTGGAGAAACGCCCCTGCATTGGCGGAGAGGAGGGTGCAGGGTGCAGGATGGGGCACCGTCTGCAGGTTGGGCCCTGAACTCCCGTCTGTACCTGCCGCGACGCAGCCCTTTCCGCAGCCGGAGGCCAGTACTTTCTTGGCCTCATTTCTTTGTGATTCTGGTGTTTTGTTTACTTTGCCAGCTTTGGGTCTTGAGGGTAAGGAAGGCCTGCACTCCTCCCTAGATACCCCCTCCTAGGAGATCTGTGGCTGCTGCCTCCCCTTGGGACCTGCGGCTCCCCGCTGCCCGACCCGGGAGGGAGAGGTGGCCTGTGGGCGGCGAGCAGTGCCAGCTGCAGTGAGGGCCTGGAGAGGGGGAGGGGAGAGCAGCTCTTGTTCAGTGGAGGAATTAGGTGGCAGAAAAGACTTTTTATTTTTCGGAGGTTAGAATTGAGAGAGGGTCTGCAGAGAGGATCTTGTTCCCAAACTTTAAGGCACTGGGTCATTGGTTTCTTTTTAATGATTTATATGAGGGTTTAGGGAGAGACCAAAAAGTGATTTTGTTTATTCTCTTCGTCATTCTTTTAACTTATGGCCACCACAGATCTTGGCTTGGCACAGGCCTGGGTATAATATACAAAACATGATCTTCCAATTTCCTAGAATTCTATTAAAATAAAAAAAAAAATTTTTAAGCACTTCTCTGCAGGAAGTATTTACTGGCTCTAAATTTTAAAATTGCAGTTTCTGAAATTGTAGCCTCTAAGATTGTGGTTTCTGAAATTCCCAAAATTAATTTAAAAGATAGTCTGAACAACTAAGTAGCCACCATTTCTGGATTTTTGTTTTCCACTGTTTACTGGGTTCTTTATATACCTAAAGGATTTTAAACCAACGAAGGAAATTAAATTTACTGGAGAAGAGCTGTACATTTGTATCTCTGTTCAACAAGAAGAGAGGCAGCATTCTTTTCTTCTGATTCTGCCCCAAATAGTGCATGTGTCTGAATCCCACTGTAAGTCTGTCCCTTTGTGGAGGCAGTTGAACAGCGTTGCCTGTTTCTTTAGCATCCATGAGAAAACTGCAGATGTGCTCTGTAAATGCAAAACACTGTCATTTCAGTTCCTAGATTGGGGGAAGATGTCTTGGGGGAACATAACTTTAGAACAGAATACTTAACACAGTTGCCTTCAAATTCAAGTACTTTATTCTAACTCAGAGCCTTACAAGGTTTTGTCACATAGTCCATTGCAGATGAGAATCAAAACTAGCCTGGACAGCAGAGGCACAGTGTGAAAGGTTGACCTTCCAACACAGCGGTCGAGCATAAAAAGGAAAAAGAAAACTAAAATAATAGACATTAAAATGGGTTACAATTACTATAAGTGGTTGTTACAGAGGGCTTAATTATGATCTGTACCCTTCCTGCTCAAGAAAATAGAACGGTTTATTATGTGTACTAAATCGTCGTGGAATTGTTAAGTTTATTTCAGTAACTTTTGGCATTTGTTTTAGTTGTCCAGAAAATGCACTTGATTACCTGATGGTGTAGATAAATTTAGTGTTACTATGTAGAATGTTTTCCAACTGGTTTCTTTTCTCTTTTTGTTCTAATGTCTGGAAAGAAACTGA